>JASANE010027577.1:0-12605 GCA_030248225.1 Trileptium ribeirensis
TCAAAGGAATCCACCAGAAGCTCATTATATCCTGATTTTAATAGTGTAACGTTATAGGAACGGATGTTCAGCACAGATTTCGCCAGTTTAAGCCTTCTCGTTCGTGTACTTGACACACCACCCACGAGATCAAGGCAGTGCGCACCTGCTTGGTCACTTGTCGCGCTGCTCACAGGTGAACGGCAACGCGTGTCGTTTGCCCAGGACGCGGTAGCACGATCAGAATAGTTTCGGTTACGTTGCATTGGTTTCGTGGAAGAAATTAAGCTACTGGGTCTCTAGTTACAATAGCTCCCATCTGTTGTCAGCGATGGCCTTAGCCTTTGGTAAAAATACCCCTAACCACACGGCAGTGGTTGAATTTTTATCGAGGTTTCTAACCCTCTAGCAGATTTTCTGTCTGGAGCTGCCAACCCATAGCCTTTGAGTAAAATCCCTATACCCACAAGGCAGTGGGGGCTGAGTTATTTTATACTGGCGCCCAACACCCGCCTGTCGCCGGTGTCCCTTAAGCATTACCCAGTCCGCGCCACGGGGAGGCAGGGACTCCGACTAGCTAGAGCTGCTATGTGATAGCGTGGACATTGCGCACCTTTTAAGTGGCGTCCGACTCAAGCCCTTGCAGGCCAGCTAATGTCAAAGTTTATATAAGGATTATGTTAAATCTGCGATTAAATTCAAATGTGGACATGTTTGCTTAAGAAATATCGAAACGAATTTTCTACGGAGTTTATGGTGAATTACAAATACAAGCACCAAGCTACTTCCTTGAAGCTAAATTTAACGTAAAATTGATATTAACTTATTGATTTAATAAATATATAAATAAACTTAATATCAAAATGTATGTGTTTATCCTATATAAATTTACATATCACCCATACTTATGTATTTGGGATCAACGTCCGCATAAGCAAGACGCTGCAAAGCAAACAAACACGGGGCAAAGGACGTAAAATGGGCTCCCACTCCTTTAATTGCCTCCGCGGTGTCAAACGGGCCTCGAAATCGGACTCGGCTCTTCCAGCCGAGTACTTTGATACCTAACACGTCATCTTTCTGAACAAAAAGGGGAGACTGGGCTCCCTTTCGATAAATAATTAAACAGTTTTAAGGGCTTCGGGGGTTCGGGATGCATTATTGTAGGGTGAGAGGCACATTTTTATGTCGTATTTAGTGAGGCGAACCCAATGATGGGTTACACATCTATAAGGAAAATTCCCTCGAATTTCATGTAGTACTGTACCCAAGGTGGTCATATCGGGTCCATTCCGGGATCAACCGAAAGCCTCGGGGCTAAGGACCCCACTTATAACATTTATATACTCGTAGCCTAATTAATGGTTACAATAACTAATTAAGTTTAACTATACTTTTATTCGATTTTCAGGGGTACTCCTAATTATTCGTGATTATTCCTGATCGGATTCTCACAGGATCGGTCCTGGTAGAAAGGCTGAAAAAATTTTGCGCCAAAAAGTTCCTTTTTCTATCGGCGATTTCTCAACGATTCCGGAGTTATGGCCGGAGCTGCAGAGACCCACAATTCCGATTATTCGGAATTGGCATTTTAAAACTTAATTAATTTTATGAGTTAACCAGTGAAAACGAACACTGGTAGCTGATATTTTGTTCGACTATACAAATTTACCAGTGTGTTGCTTAAATTTCAACACTAGTAAATTTGATAACGGCAAGGTTAACTTATACTTTATATAAATTTTCTTCATTTGCTGTTCGCTATAGGGCGAACAGCCACTACTTTTTAGGGTCCTCACTCATGAGGACGGCCTTGACGAGTTCCCGTCACGGTTAATCTTTCTCACTAAATCGGGCTAAACTTTCTTTAGCCCTATCGCGCGGGGATAGCCTTTTTCCTATTTCCAGGTTATCCACGGAGTCGAACCGTTCTGTTTATTCGCAGATCGGGCATGGCAGGAAAATCCCTGAGTCTCGCCAGACCTGAACTATCGTACTTACAATAAATATAAATGGTGCTTTTATGGCAGAAACAGATGGTAGGATACGATGAACACCAACAACAATAATACGGTAATCATACGATCATTATACACTATTCATATCCACTCGTTTTGTTCACGGAAACTTAGGCGGTGCATAGCCATGTATATACTGGAAAATATCTATCAGCATATATCGAGGGTGTCGGGCATAACGATTCATAGTTTGCGACACATAATGACTATATTTTTCGGCGGAAACAGGGTCTCGTGCAAACAGTTCCTTCATACGGAAAGGTCAACACATAGTCTAAGCTTACACAGGAAATCCATTGATTGCAAAACTTCTCTACGCATGTACTGATGCGCAGAAATGGCTTCAAGTTCATCCGGAGCCATGGTCGTTAGGAAATCAATTTCTGGAATGATTAATGACCATTGTTCGAAAATGTTGTCCATTAGGCTATAGCCAAGATTGATCTATCTCGTAACGATCCAGCGTGGATCTATTACAAAAGCAACGCAAGCTGTGTATGTCTATCTAAGGTACATATTCAACACTCAGAATTCACCACCTTGGCTATGAGACAAGCCAATAGTATAGTTAACTTAAATTGTTTTATATTAAATGAAAAGTTGAGTCCAACATTTTCAATATTTTTCGATTTCTTATGTTGCGTCAAGCTCATTTAAAATTTATATATTTTGCACTTTGCACGATACGTTAGCGCTGAATATTTTATTCCGTGCCCGATCTATGTACGCCCGGCTTGTACATCTGAATATAATTTTGAAGGGATAACTGCCCGATTCCACCTGGGAGCTTCTGCGTAAAATTGTAAAAAATTAGAGTTATACATTGCAAAACGTACTAATAGATCGCCTCAGAAACACTATCGAGACGTATCCGATTGAGGAAGCGATTTTATAACAAAATGTTACATGAGTAGTATAAGAGGGACAGCAGGATCACGCTCCACCGTGGAGCCGATGGGCCATCTACAGTAACCCATTACGCAGGCAATGTATTCAGATGACCCGAACCGGTAGCAGGGAATGATGAGGTACAAGATTTAGGCAAAGGACACAATTTTAAGAACACTTGTTTCCTATGTATTGTATCGATTGAAGTCAAGTTTGTGAATAGTTATATTATTCGAAGTACGAAGTTCCGGTTAAACTTTTTGTTGTAAAACTAATAACACACAACACAAATTCAACTTTATTAACATACGAATTAACTTATAAATATAGGGGTTTGGTAGATATACCATCATCGCATACGTTACGCTTTGCATAAAAATATTTCAAACTGTCTTTGTGTTGTTTGTATTGTACAAGTCCATGGTTTTTCAACATTTTAAATCCATGATTCACACCTCCTTCTTTCAATTTGTCGAATAGCACTCGGAAAATGTATCTTTGTCCACACTGTTGGTGGTTTTCGACAGTCCTTTAGTAGATATTCTTGTATCTTCAGTCGTTGTCCACCCATAGTAAGTTTTGCTGTTCAAGGCCACCATACCCACACCGCTCCATTCAAGTTTGAACAATCGCGGCGTACGTTGACTATAATCGTCCATAGCTATGAATCGAGATTTCATATCATTAAACTTCTATATTTTGTCATTCGGAACACTGGCCTCAAGCGAATTCTGCAGCACCACAAAGTACATACTATCGGTATCCATTTGTATTAACTGAAAGTTATCCTTCCCTACGCATTCCAGAAGAAACAAATAGAACTCTAGCATTCGTAATTTCGCGTATTGGTACACAAAAAATGGTATAATGTTGGGAAGATCACGAATAATTTTCTTCTTAGTCATATGTACTTCGAAGACGCCATCGGCAATCTCGTCCATATTATTGAAGCGGGGGTCATTTAACATACGATGAACATCCCGTTGTCGAACAAAGTGTATTTCCTCGAATTTTGTCTTGTCTAATAGTAATCTCCCGTAATAGTTGTTGCCTATAAGTTTATACATTTCGCCTTTCACTCGCTCATTTGGGTCCTTGTCAGCCTTTCTTCTTTGATCTGCTACTTCCTCACCTAGGTGCTCGAACGCTGGTACTCGTTGAAATTCTATGAATTGATGGGCCCGGGTAACCTTCATTCGACACTTTTGAATGTAGAAACGTAAAAGTGGTGTTGCTACAAGAATCCTTTCGCCATGGTAGAACTGATGAGGCATCTTCGCGGTGTTGACATAACATTATTGGCTTCAGCGTATTCCCTCATCTCATCTCCAAGTTCTTGCTTTGATATCTCCACGTTCTTAAATATTGGCGGTAGCTCTTCCCACTTTTCCAACAATTCTTTATTGTAATACGGCATTTGTATGTCAACCTCTGCAATTCCAAATACTTTGTCCGCCATTATATGGCTTATGATATCTCTCATTTTGACGTTGTAGCTGTCCTGGAACCCCGTTTTCACGTGAAGAGATATCCACTGTTTCCAACTATCGTTATATCTTATTTCATTATCAATCACTGTCCCGAATTGGCATTCCTTCCCAATTATAATTTCAGCGTCCAGACTTTGAAGAAATTCGTGTTTAACTCGGGTTTTGTTGGCTCTTTTAATTAGATCTTCGTTGAGAGGTTGGGAAAACACGTGCTGCATCCGTGCCAATAACAACCGTCAAATTCTATGATAATGGCCTTCTCATTACCATACTTGTTCGCTGCAATATACCCATCCACTGAATTTTTTGTGGATGCTTTGTACAAACGCTTTTGGCCTCCGTTGAAACGATGCTGTATAATTATGTTGTCTCGGCCAAATCTAGCGCAAAGTCTTCTCCTTTGATATTCTACGAATACTAATTCAGTTGTGCCATGTGTGTAGCTCTGGGTCGCAACCAAATCTATATCATAGTTTCGTTTAACTATTCCCATAAATTCTTTTCCATCGTCATCTGTTGTAAATGGTACCTCTTCCCCCGAATATCCGTCTGATGGTGACCACACGGCAAATTATCCGGTCGGCATATCCTGACATAAACACCAAAGATATAATGAGTTGGCGTCGTAGCCTAATATTTTCATTACTACTTTATTATCCCTTATCAATGTCTTTTCGGCCTCATGATATCAATGGAATACTATTGATGGCCCACCAACAATATTTCGTTTTATGAGATCGTGAATTCCTTTAAACTTTTCGTTGAACAATACGAAGAGGCCTCCTTTAGGAAGTCGTTGCATCATACGCTGCAAAGCAACTCCCGGTAAACTTATTGCCTGTTTGAACATGTCTATACCCCATTCTTGAAACTGGCTGAACATTTTCTGGACCGCCTCCAAAAACGGTACCATATCCAAGTTGTTATACCATATCAATAAATCACTCATATTTCTCATGTTTTCTTCGTGCCATATAGCTTGCAGAGTCTCGTAGTCGTTTCTATCCATTTCCTTCTGCTTTAGTGTACGGTAGAAAGCGTTGATCGGTGGTAAATCGGTTTCTTTCAGCTGTTCAAGACATTCAAACCATTCGTATGGCCAGAAACCTTTCTTCTGTTGCACATTGAAAGCTCGCAAGAACTTTTCGTAACTGGTACCGGGACTTAGGTAATTTCTGAGGTATTTAGGACTTAGGTATCCCAGGTCGTGCTAAACATAAACGCTACAACAATACAGAAAATCATAATACAAATATTTATGAATTACTTAACAATATTAATTCAGACTTTAACAATCCGTATAATGCAAGAAAAAAATTATTTAATACACTATTCACTGTAAACAAAAAGGACTTACACACTCTTATTAATTATATTAAGTATAATCATAACCACAATTATACCAATTTATTATATTATAATATTATTGATATTATTAGTGATGTAATAAATTTTAAAAGTAACATCTCATCTATTCAAAAAAAGAAAGAATCTAAACCTTACATAGTAATACATTTCAGAAATCCACTTTTCGATCGTATTAGATTCAACCACCTCTTTAATAACAACTGCGTATTAAAAGCATGGCCCGATAACATACCTGCAAATAGTAAGGCATACGACAAACCTAAAATTTCGTTTAGTTACAACAATACCGTCGGTTCATCAATATTTAATTATAGACAAGTTGCAAAAAATTTTTATAGCCAATATTTTAATAACAATATAGACTGTAATTGTATATCATCAAGATTTTGTGATCCATATCATAAACATATTGTAACTGGTGATCTCAATATCATTGATAGCCTCAGTCTTAGACAATTATTTAAAAAAGGACCACGCTACAGATTACGTAAAAAAGATAATAAAAAAGAGGTATTAATAGAATTTCATAAATCACTTAATAACTATATAACTAAACTAACCAGTAAATTTACCAACCTACAAAACTATCAATTCAATAATTGGAAATGTATACTAATTGATATGTTGAATACTAAATTAAATTCTATAACATGTTACAACAAATACGATGAAATAATGTCCAAACATGACAAAGCATTACTATATGATCTTAAAAATAAATTTGTTATCACGGTAACAGATAAAGCATCATTGAATTATAGTTTTATATGTAAACAATTTTATATAAAAAATATCTTAGAAGAAATTGGATTTACTAGACCTAGCCACATTTATAATAGTATTAATACAGATAAAATAGACTTAATTAATAAACTTTCTAATGAAAGTACAAATTTTAATGTTGCAGTTGATAACAATTATACTAATTTACCTTTTATACAATGTATTCCAAAATTTCACAAAACTCCTATTAAATTTAGATACATTATTGCTAGTAGTAAAGCATGTACCAAACCATTATCTAAACTTCTTTGCAATATACTAAAACTAATTTTTTTTAGTTGCCAAAAATATGGTAACATAGTCAAAAAATGGTCAGGAGTCAATAATTTTTGGATCATTGACAATAACTCAAAAATTATTTCTGATATTAACTATCTTAATATAAAACATCAGGTATTTACTATAAATACATTCGATTTTACAACTCTTTATACCACTTTAAAACATTCAGAAATCTATAATAATATGGCAAGACTACTTAGTAATTGTTTTAATTCTACCAACCGTAAATTCATAAAATACACTGAATTTGGTGCCTTTTGGTGCAGTAACAGAGATTCATCAAATACTATAGATGAATTAGAATTGAACCAGTGGTTACAGTGGCTTATCGATAGTACATATTTTACATTTGGTAATTTAATCTATAAGCAAATAATTGGAATCCCAATGGGTACGGATGCGGCTCCTTATATTGCTAACTTACATCTCTACCAATATGAAAGAAATTACATTGAGTCGAATCAATCAACCCCTTATCGCAAATATCTTACACGTGTATACAGGTATATAGATGATATCACATTAATTAATGATTTCAATAACTTTGAAAAAATTTATAAATCTATATACCCAGACAGTCTAGAATTAGTTAAAGTCAATACTAACGATAGATTTGCTAATGTATTGGATTTAAATATTAACATTCAACAACATGTTGCTACTATTAGGCTATACGATAAGAGACAAGATTTCAACTTCAACGTAGTTAGCTATCCACATATAGATAGTAATCTTTCTAAAACAGTTTTCTCAGGGATTATTATTTCACAACTTTACAGATATGGTTTAATATGCAGTGATTATGCAGACTTCATTGATACAATAGTATGGTTTTTCCACAAGCTTAAAGAAAGAGGATTCAGTAGAAGATTTAAAGAAAAAATTTTTACTAAAGGCTTATACAGATATGACTTTATCAGTCTGAAATACAATCGACATCCTAGCTTAATATATGAAGACTTTATTAGTAAAGTATAACTATATAATTAATTACACACTAATTACTGTATAAAAACATAAATAAATACATAATATGCTGTGTACTGGGCGCTTCTGTGACCCAGACTTGTTTGTGTACCGGACACTTCGGTGATTCGGACAATTTTCAATTTTTCGTTTTTGTTAATATATGTATTTACGAGACCATTCTGGTCCAAGTTTTTGTACCGGGCACTTCGGTGATTCGGACACCTTTTATACTACGAGTTTTGTTATATCTAAGTATTTTAAAGACCATGTTGGTCTATGTTTTTGTACTGGGCATCTTTTTAGATGATCCAGACACACTTTTCCTTATCTTATGCTTTTACATTGTTTATGTAATTCTGACTTTCGGGTCAACGTTGTGTACCAGACATCTTCTAGATGATCTGGACTTTATATTTATTTATATTATTATGACTTTCGAGTCAATGTTGTGTACCAGACATCTCCTAGGTGATCTGGACTTTATATTTATTTATATTATTATGACTTTCGGGTCAATGTTGTGTACCAGACATCTCCTAGGTTATCTGGACTTTATATTTATTTATATTATTATGACTTTCGGGTCAATGTTGTGTACCAGACATCTCTTAGGTGATCTGGACTTTATATATATTTATATTATTATGACTTTCGGGTCTATTTTTTGTACTAGACACCTACTAGGTTATCTGGACTTCATATTTAATTATTTTTGTTATTATATATTTTATATTTATCTCATTATTTTTATTTTACTAAAACTTATCCCTATATTAGTTTTATTTATACTTAATTTTATACAATGTTACTTCAGGCTGTTCACGATCACCTGTACATCAAATCAGTCGTACGGAGTGGGATAACTTCCGCACAGCGGTTGAAGAACGCTTCATTGCCAATGAACAAGCAGCGGGAGCGCTCGATGATAAGTTAAAAGATTTATCAACTTTTACTCATAACCTAGCCCAGCGATGTAATAATAACGTGCTACGCATAACCGGTTTATTAGATCTTCCTAACACGGACATTGTAAATCATATTATTAATTTTATTAATAATAAAGTATTAAATAATAATCCTATTATTATTAGTGATATAGATTTTGTTCATCGTGAACCACCTAATTCAGCCCAAAAAAGAACAAAAACCGGTAGTACTTCGGTACTTATTGGTTTCGTCAGTAAAATTACAGCCGATCGTGTTATGCATAATGCCCGCAATCTTAAGGGTAGTAATGAGCGTCGCAAAAATGCTAAACTACCACTACTATTCATAGGTCAACACCATGAACCCCTACGCCGCCGCAAAATCAATTATTTACGTTTGCTCAACAAAACTCATAAAACGAAATTCCCGATTTTCTCTGATAACAATGAACCCGTTATTGTAATCGAAAAGATTCGCTACAGTGTGTATACTGTACCGGACCAATTCTTTACAGAGAATTTTAAGAAATTCTCCAATTGACTATCGTGACAGTATTATTGTAATAGTTAAGCAATTTTAATTAACAAATCTGGCTTTACTTTATTCCATCTTATGCTATTAACTACTTTATTATACATATAAGATAAGTTTTTATATGCTACTTTCCTTACGCAACCCTTTTTCCTACTCGTCGGCCTAATGATACGGTCGCTTCACTTATTACATTGTATTTGTAATACCTATTATCATTTTTTGCATAATTCAAATGTTAATCAACAAAAAAAAATAGAAAAAGGAAAAAAAAAGAAAAAAAAAAGATAATTATAAAATACAAAAAAAGAAGAAAATTTAAAAAAATACAAAAAAAGAAGAAAATCAAAAAATACAAAAAAAAAAATTATAAAAAAAAAAATAAATACAAAATAAAAAAAAAAATTAAAAAAAAAAAGAGAGGCAACGACATAAGTCTACCTTCACGTGGTGTTGCTGAACAATTACATACCACTGTACATTCTCCTAGACTGCTCAGTTTATAGATTGTTACAAAATGGTATGATATTATTGAAAGATTTATAAAATTAAATTTTGTTTTTTTCATATATTGTTCATATATAGACTGAATTCTGCTAGACTGATCAGTTTACAGATTGTTACAAAGTGGTATGATATTGACTAAAAGACTTATAAAATTAAATTTTGTTTTTTCCATATATTGTTCATATATAACAATTGTATATTTGTTTTTATATATATTTAACATATTTTAAATCTATATTATTAATTATCATTTACAGAATTATACTAATAGATATTACTATTGTAATCCGATTAGATTACACAATGTCAACTAATCCATCTAATAAATCTAAAAATATTACTACCATTAATCTGGACCCTAAAGATTATCCCGATCTTTCTAATATCAATTTGTCGGACAGAGCTTCATCTGTGGAGACGGCTGCCGATAGATCACGCACTAAAAAAAGAGGAAGGCAACATAACAGTGAGTTTGATATACTAATTATTTATATATAGTAGATTTTATTTTTTAAAATTAGTTTCTTTTTTAGTATCTTTCTATTTATAATAATAGAGGGGAGTAACCTCTCAAAATTTTCTATATCCAGAAAAAGCAATTTATTAGTCCCAAGGCTCATAAATGCATTACTCTTAATTGTCTGTTGTATTTTCTCGCCATGCAAAATAAGATAAGGCACGCAATACTGTTTGATGAGGTTAAAGTCGAATTTTGCACTGTTGAAGCCCAACACTATTAGTTGTTGCATCCATTTTCCAAAGCGTTCAAACAAATATTTCCATCTTCTGGTTTCTCTTGCTTTATCTCGTGCGTTATTAAGCATTTGTTCCGCACATTGTCCATTTTTATAATGTCGGACCAATTTTCTATATTCCAATTCAAACTCTTTATTCTCATCGCGTTTTCTTTTTAACTCGTCATATACGTCACCATATTCTTCATACATTAGTTGGAAGGCCGTTTCGCTTATTTCGGATGAATAAGTATGCATTTCTTCTACTATGTTTTCACTTTCACCAATGAAACACTTTGGAACTTCGTAGCCGGGCACATTGCTGACCACAGATACGCTAGCGGGGATTAAAACTTTCGTGTATATTAGCTTTCTGTTTTCATCTCCACCATCACATTTTGGCTGAAATCGGGCTTCAAAGGCATATGTGGCTCGGAATGGATAAATGTCGTTATTTATTTCAAATCCTTCTTCCCTGAGTTCCTCATGCATCTTCTTGGCTAAACCATAGCCGCCGCCCTTGTACACTACTTCGGTTGCAGCGCCATCACACTTTTGTATTTGTCTATTAAACTTCCCTCGATGACTCCACAACTTGTCGCACTTATCACACCTCCATGATTTGGCAAATTTCGAAAGATCCTTTATAAAGGAAAAATGTCCACTGTGTAGATTGACGTTTAATGTTTCATAGTACAATCCTTCTGATTTTCGTACCAAAGTTCCTATAGGACCGACTGTATCACTAGTGATATTTTCATACTCCAATACTTGAAAGTCTTCAGCAACGTCCAACTCCATTATTTCTTCTTCCATCTGTAGAATGGGCATGTCCACTGATTCGATTTCTGACTCGCTGCATTCATCATCAGCCATATCATCTATAAATAAATGACCAGTACTATCTTCATCTTCATTGTCTTCGTATTCTTCTGGCATGAGTGAATCTTCATCATCTATCTATCAATAAATGCGGTTGAAATTGAGGCACCATTTCGTCTGCTCGCTGCATTAACACCTCTAAACCGTTATCGTTACCTGCTTCCTCTCGTAATTCATATACAGCAATGTTACCCCTAAAACATTCTTCTAAATTATCAATGTCGTTACTCTCAATTCCCCCGAAATAATTGGAATGGATTCCACGATATCGGCACCATGCGTCACACGGCCTTCGGGCATAGTCCTCAGATTCTCCTGTTCTGGTTGTCGTAAATCCTCGTAGTAACGCTAAACAGCGAAAAAAGCAACAGCTATCGCTTTAAGGCGTTCCGTGATGGCTTTTCTCTAAGCACACTATACTTTTGTTGTTCCTGATGTATGGGGGAATATTTATAGGTCGGCCGATTAAATCATGGGTACCAATTTGTTTACCGTAACTGTAACGTTTGTAAGACGATATACCACAAATTTTGTGTTTGGTCGCTGTTGTCTTGCCCACTCAAGGATATCCTGACCATCCAAGCGCTCCATAAAAATTTTAAAGTCTTTTCGTCCGGTAATCAACGCTGTTTTATTGAAAAAACGTGTATTGTTGCTGCTGTAGAAGTACGATTCCACCTGTGTTACTATGTTCCGCAAAACAAAACCGAACAAGATATTCCACTTCGCTTTATACCGCATTTCGTAGACCGCTTTTATGTTGTTTTTTTATTTCTTCCTCTGAGGCAGTTTCGAGGCGGAATATACATTTGTCCTGAATGGGACGACCACGGTGATAATGGGTACGTATTAGATGCCAATTGTGCCGCAAATGTCCATCTTCTCCTTTGTATGCTATTGAATCTGCTGCTGGCAATTCGTCCCTGCGCAGCGTCGGTTGTTTTAGGTCGTTTCGGGGAAATTTGACTGCCGGCTGATCTCGTGTCACGGCCATTGGCCTCTTTCGGTACGTGCATCGTGCTGTTGTATTGTGGACATTTCATATGTGCCTATCGGCTGCATCGGTACGGGAAAATGTTTTGTTGCACACCAGACATCTATGCTCCTCACCACCGTGCTTTGATTGTTGGTGACGAAATAGATTCTTCTTCATTGTAAAGATTTCACCACACTGATTGCATTCCATAGTCTAGCGATAAAGAAAGACAATAAACCCTTTTAATAACACCACCGATTTATAGAGTGTC
>JASANE010027578.1:0-68912 GCA_030248225.1 Trileptium ribeirensis
TTTTCCATTTTCCTCTTTTCCCATTTATGGCAATGCGGTATATTGTATAGTGCATAAAACATTATTATATTACAAACTGTATTGAATATCGCGAGTTGCTTATTAAAAATCAAAATGTAAGAAACAACAAACGGAGTATGCTCATAAACCCGCACAGCTTACCAGCGTGATTAGGAAATTGAATACTTTGATGCCCTCTTGATTACCACGCGAGTTTGCAGCAAAACCATGATAACCATCGCTAAAACGCTGCTGCGGGTCGGCGTTCGCAACCAGCTCGATTCCTGATTTATTCCAGCAACATTACCTCCCATATTCCATGAGTTATTCTGTTCGTTAAAAGAGTACGATGGACGAATAGCGTTATTAAAATAATTCAGCCCTGTACTGGCATTATTTGACTGCATATTAGGCATAAATCCATTATCAACAGCATTACAATTCGAACTACCCATACTGTAATCACTACTGTTCATTTCAGGAGGTGGCATTACACCGAGAAGCGGCCTGTCGGCATTATTTCTGCTTGAAACGTTGAAATTATTGTTCATATTATTCTGAAAATTATGATATCCTTGCCTAAAATTATTGTTTCCATCTGTCGGCCTAGGCAAATTCATATTTGGCTGAATGTTATATTGACTTTCACTATATCCCATATTATCATTCCATGCATTAACATTCTTAGGGCCGAAATCTTGGTGGTTTGAACCACGGTCGCAAACGAAGTAAACCAAATTTCGGGCCACTACAATCCGAGGATGCATAGTTGCTACTGACATTATGATGGTCTGCAGTTCCGCCAAACATAAAGCCATTGTTTTGCCACGATGCCCCAAATCTATCACCAAAATTATTACAGCCAGAAGTATCCCCATGTGCCGAACTATTACTATACCCTGAGACGTTGGTGTTCTGGTATGGCCCGTCAAAATTACGTGATATATCTTTGTTGCCAAATCCATCGTTCCACCCCCTGTCCGTTTCTAATCCTGAGTTCTGTCGATAGTTATTGTCATTTCTATTAATATCTTGACGCCACTCGTTGGTGAATCCAGACTGCCACTGCGGCCCTTCTGATTCATGCATTGCATTATTATTCCATGCATAGGCATCATCTGGACCAGGCTGGACCATTTGCTCCGATCTAACGTGAGTTGAATCTGTTTCCGGCACAATCTTCCGTTGTCTTAACGATTTTTCCATCTGTGCATTCATCTGCGCCATAAACGACTTAGGTACGGATATTCCTGAAAATCCACAAGCAACAGAAAATACAAATAATTTATCGTATAATGGTTGAAAAAACTCGATCCTAATGAAATGAGCATGTAATGTAGGTGTTCCGTTCCCAACAAGCGCCAGATGTTATTTCGCTGGGCTAGAAACAGCACGCTAAATGTGTGTCGTTCAAAAATTCTGTTTATTATAACGCAGAGATCGTAGCGAGAAGACTTTCCTCAAACATCACTCAGTTGAGCAAAAACTTTTTGTCCGTTTGGGTACTCATAACTCCTCGCTAAATTTTCCCAATTTTTTAATCAACCGTAGTAGAATGTAGTTATACACCTAACTTTGTTTTTGTGCTGGTGCAAAGATTTTTTACTCAAGTTCATGCAAAAACAGGAACAGCCTTTTAAGTTTAGCCACTAAGGGTCCCCACCCTTCAACTGCAACTCTTGCCAGACGTGTCAGATCGAACACTGGAATTGCAGACTACCCATCAAGTTTTACAACTTACAGGTACGGTATCGTTAGCAGAGCAATCGTTCTCGAGCTATGAGCTAGAGTTTGAAAATACACAAAAAGAACGAAATTGTCAATGTAGTAATCAATGTGATTTGACCAGACATACACTGGAGTACCGACTGCAGGTATATATTCCTACCTTTAATATTATTTATGGACGACCTGATAGCTGGTACCCCCAAACAAGCCTAGATGATAAGCCGAAACAGAACCACATCATCAAGCATGTGAATTATTGAGCAGAGCGAAGTCGCCGAGCGAAGCGAGGCGATCGAGCGAAGCATTTTTGTTTCCTGTCTGGGAGCAAAAAAGTCGATGTCCGTTCGTCTTTCATGGATCTCAAGAACCAATGAACCTATTTCAAAAAACTTTTTTTGTTTGAAAGCTTATCATGTGAGGATGTGCACCTGATATTTGTGATTAAAAAAATTTTGAGTGGTTAATTAGTAATTAGCTGATTAGTTACGCTTATGCAGCTCAAATAGAGAATTTTGCAATATTTGTGTTATTTATTAAAATAGAATCGTTTCGATCAAACCATTATAGGTTTTTTGGGTCGAAGAATTCAAATATAATATTTTTACCAATGATAAAGCCCTATGCAATGTAGTTACAAGAACATAAAATTGAGTACATTCGTAATGCCACAGCCCACGCTCCGCTCACAAATGTAGTTCCACTACCGACTAGTAGACGAGTGGCCCACTCTTCCACAATTTTTACAGGGAACTCGTAATAGTGCTTCTAAATATAATAAATCTACGTAAATAATACTTTCCGATATAAGAAATTAAATTGGGAGAACTTAAACAAACTACTAAGTTCGAACTAAAATAATAACTCCGAAAGTTTCCAGAAAATGAAGCCCCCTAACAAAAATAATTGAAAATGCCTTTCAGGACATAAAACGAAGTCTAAACAGGTTTAATAAGCAAGGCTCACCAATAACTCTTCAGACATAAAATTTTAACAAATACAACGACGTGAACCTATATCAAGATTATTGCGTAAATATTAATATTTTTATAGCGCTTACTTGGTGGAGAGCCAGCAATTCGCGTCGTACCATAACGATCACCGCTTTTTGAAAACCGTCTAAAGCTATTTTTAGATGCCGCTGCTACTACCTTCTTCGCTTTTTCGATCTGGCTTGCGATTAATTCAGGATTTCGTTCAACATTATCAGCTACCGACCTCATTCGACTATGTCCTTAGTCGTTGCACATTCGATTTCTTAGATGGCGATATTTTGGCAGAAAAACTTTTGCGTGCTGGTAAAACCATGTCACATGCAAGCGAAAACCGAATATGACCAGGCCCCCCGTATTTCCTTGCTCCATATTGAATTTTCAACAACGTCACATAATTGAAACCACGAATTATCGAAATTCGATGACCGCCGATTGTAACTGACCTTCCGCGCCCTAAAAGACATAAACAAGAAAATGGTAAAAACCATTCGCTCCCCACTCGACTATACAATAACAGCGTAGACAACTACTATTCCCCTTTGGAACTATTGGGCAAAATAATAGTACTATAATACCTGGCGACATTTTATTAGTTTCTCTGACGTGTCTGCACTACCTGTAGCGTCAGGAGCTTCCTGTTTGACACAAGAAATTACTTCTGCACAAAGATAAGATGTTTCGAGTTTTACGAAAGATTCACGCATACAGCTAAGTATATTGATAGAGATAATGTTCCTTAAGTGGTATAATTCCTTGCCGAACATACGCTGGGCTCTCCAAATTGGGGGCTACAGTCTTCTGGTTCCCCCTGGTTCAGAGACTGGCGTCCACTGACAAAATTTTAGGCTCCCCCGGTTCAGCGCGTTTTGGAATAATTTTTGTTTCCAATTGGTCCAAAGTACATAAAATTTGATCAAAATTTGTACTAAAATTCCGTTCTGAAGCCAGAAATTTAGCAAATTTTGTCGAAATTTGGTTCAAAATCGCTTTTTCTCTCCATCAGAAGTGTTTTGACAATGTTTCTGACCATTTTTAATCGTTTTTCTCTTGACAAAATGCCCCCTGCCAAATTTTCAACGAATGGAGAGCCCAGGTGCGCTACAAGTGGCAACCACAATTTTTCGTCTATGTCTAATAAAAATATAGACAAAACCAGTTTTCTCAAGTTAGTCAGCGATTCCAAGTCAAAAGCGACAGTTTGCAACAACTATGTATAGTGCCAATGAAAGTCAGAAAACTACAACAGGCAAGTATCCCTTAGTTGGCAAAAATGACTGTTAACTTTCGAACAAGCTGATAACGACTGGCTTTGTCAAGGCTTTAAAAGTACTAAGCGTAGTCTATGATGCTATTTTAAAACCCATTGTTGCTTTTAACCAAGCTACGAAACATTCTCACACGAGCAGCAGCAACTTCTGGTGGGCACTATTATTTATTCTATCCAAACGAAAAAACAGAAGTTTGTTTAATGATATAGTTGCCAAATTTTAAAATCTCTAGAACCAATGACACAATTATCGAAGGTTATTTCGAACATACTACAGCTTATGATCAAACAAAAGATGAATGACATACAAACACCATGAATATAGAGCAAGCAACGATCATCTCTATCAAAGGTAAACATCCATAAAGGTGCGAACTCATATTATAAATGCAGCTGCATTTCACCATGTTGGTTTACGAAAAAAGCATGTCGACATTCAGAAAAATGGTATGCCACTTCTAAATCGTGTCCGAACACATACGTATAAACTATGGGTACACGCCCGGATAAAAATATACATGCGCCATACGTCAAACATGCTCTCAAACAAACAGTACTCACCGTAAATGATTGTCGCTTTACGAACTAGCCAGTTAAACAAACTATAAAATTTCAAAATTAAATTTTATTATCCGACGAGCAAGTCGCGAGCGAACGTTGAGTTAGCAGCGATCAGTTGTGGCGAGTACTGTAATAAGACCGCAAATTCCGTTAGAATGATAGAAGCCATAAACAGCAGAAGCAAATTGTTTGCACAAAAAATTGCTCAATAAACACAGAGAAGGGTGATAAGCATAAATAAGACCTGAAACGATGTCGCTACCCTATTATAGCCATTTTTATAAAGTCGGAAATATCTTTGCGCTTTTGTCCTTGTATTACCATATGTCTTGCTAAATATTGATGACTATGCCGCTAGAGAAATGGTAGCGTCTATATTTATAGATTACGTGCAATCTGTCGATACCATATCTACTACAACGTGCAATCGCAACAACCATATCTGCATTTTCGTGCCATGGAAGTGTCTATATGTACATGTTGCAGCAATCGGACCAGCAATGTCTACAAAATGTGTGCACTTTTAAAGAGACAGTAACTACAATTACCAGCTACCATGCAATATCACTAACTACATATACAACTACTGTGTAATGTTATAGGCAATATGCACATCACAATTTCATCCCAAACGAGGGCCCAAGAAACCCTAGATGCACGGTACGTTATTCCTCATCTCCATTTTCGGCGAGAAGCGCTGACTCCTGACGTGCACCCCAAATCCCCTTTACTTAGAAGACGAGAAACCTTCGCCTGATCTGCGTCCTAAACGCTGAAGACATAGGTTCCGAAAGACCATACGACCGGCGGATAACATCCTGGAAATCGGAGGGACGAGCCACGCCCACCCTCCTCCCCCCGTAAGCCCTAGCAGTATTCTCTGGGACCTAGATCTTCGAGACCATATTCAATAATCATATCATCAAATTGTTACGCGGTTTAGTCGTATCACAAAAATATTTAGTCATATATATATACTTTTACATGAGTGAAAATCTGGGTACGAAAACGTAAACTTTATTAGATGTCACAGGCAAACTTAATTAAACATACGTTTTCAGATTAAGATTAAATAAAGTGGATGTATTTTATTCTAGTGCAAATGCTGATTTCGATGACGTATCACCGAATACTTGGCTGGTGAAATTGAGATTCTGAGGCTGACGAATCAGATACTTCGGATATTGAAGATATGTAGCCGATGGCGACTTGTGATGACGAAAGTGACAATCAAAACGAGGACGTATTTAGAAATGACGACAGTGTAACCTATCGAGATAACTGATGAATATCCAAACTTCACCGACAGTGGCTGGCAGGTTCAGATAGTGGGAACTGCAGCGGGATACACTGTTACGCCAATGGATGTGTTCAAGCTATTTGCCTCGTAAAAATAATGCAACAAATCGCAGAGCAGGCTAGTAATACCCTCATCAGTGGGCTATAGCAAACTTGGCCAGCATCACGAAATCTTCTCGAGCTGTGGCAGATTGGGTGGATGGGACTGAGCAGGAAATGTTTTTGGAATCCTTCTAGCGATTGGTGTAAACCACCAGCCATCGATGCCAAAATACTAATCAAAAGATCCGCTTTATGGGTGTAACGCTATAAAAATGATGATGTCCCTCCCATAACCTATTTCTAAAAATATTGAGTTATTTGCATTTTGCCGTGCATACAAGGCCGACAGAGTGCAGACCAAGGGAAATTTTTGATCAATTGGTAACTAACTTCCGCGAAGCATTCTTGCCCGGATAAAAAAGGGAAATCGATGAAATGTATCCTGGCGTGGTCATCTGCACTTCAAGCAATACAATTGAAAAAGTCACTAATACGGCATCAAGCTATATAAACGTTGTTCTGTAACGTCATATCTCGAATTGCCGCATGCAAACAAGGTCAAGTTCTCCGTGCCGCAAACCTTGGTCGCTACGGAGCTATTGTCGTCGAGCTGATGGAAGGTTTGTATAACGAAGGAAGAATTTTTTCACCGACTTACTACATTTCGGTTCCGCTGTCGCGCACATTCTTCTCCGAGCCGACATATTTATGTGAAAAAGAATGATAAAATGGGAATGAAACTGCTAAGGAAGTATCGACAAAAGTTATAAAGAAAGGAGAAGCTTTTGGTGTGATGAAAGACCCAATATATACGCGTTATAAAGTGTGGCGGCATGGACAAATCCTCATGTTGACCACAGTTTCAAAACACACACTGACGAACTGATCAACACCGGAAAAAAGTCACGCGGTGGAACAGCGGTGCTAAAGCCTTAAGGCGTGATCGACTATAGCAAAGGCAAAAAGGGTGTTGTCGTTAATTACAGGGAATGGAAGTTCACTTGCATGCGCCGCACTATAAAGTGGTACATAAAGCTTTTGTTGAATATGATCATTGGTATTTCAACAGCTGTTATTTTCACAACGAACTACTGTGTGGGGCACCGTATTGTTGGGGTTGAGGAGTTTCGCTCCAGTCTAGCAAAATAGCTTCCTGGAATAACTTATCGACCAGGGTTCGTCTGGACATCGCTTGCGAACCGTGAAAAATCAGCGCGTAAGGTACGAAAAGGTGCAAAAATTGTTACAAGAAAACTTCAAGTACTCATGGAAGGTTTGGCAGCTGGCAACGCTAAAAAATTAGACATACTGCGAAGGAGAGTCTTTGCTTTGCACCGAAAATTACGTTCCTAGATCGTTGATAAGTAATTGATTGAAACATTCGGATTTATCTAGGAAGATTCCATTGACAATGTTTGCGGGTAGACAAAAGTTTAATAGGTTTCGTTGCACAAATATAGAAATTAAAACGAAAACTCAATAACAAAATATCTGGAATCTACAAAAGCTTAAGTTGTTTAACTGGGTTACCAAAACTAATCAACTCAAGCTAGATTCTGCAAAATACAACTTTTATTATAATAGGGTAAACTCGGCGAGTATGGACGTTTGACTTCACTGTTTTATAACTGAATTCCATCGTGGTTTATTGACAGCTTCTGCTGTCAATATGAACATGTCAAGGCAAAGTGAACACATAGCTTGAGCATCCTGGAATGGCGTTTTGTCAAATAACTTTTAGGGCTTTGATAAACATTAAATTCCAAAAATAATCCAGTATAAATTTTGAAACGGAAATAGAAAAGCAAAAACATTAAATAAAACAGTGATTAACTTTGTTGTCTCCAAGTGAAAAGCATCACTCATGTGGTGGTTGAACAAACATTAATAACTACAATATTATCGTTCTGAATAGTTGAATACGAACATTTCTGACAGTAGGTCCCGTAATACGTTTACTAGAAATAAAAGTATGAGAAACTGGAAAAATTTCATCAGAAAATACGCTACGACATAAATATCACCAAAATAATTGCGAATAATTAAATTGTTTTTATAATAATAGTATTCTCAGTTTCTCATCTTCGCACCTACCGTACTTGAGTTGTCTTTTTTCGTGAAACCTTTGTAAGAAATTATAATATTGGAAAATATGAAAAATTAAGGAGAAACCAAAATAACTATCAAACTTTTGTCTACCACAAACATTGTCAATGGAATCTTCCTAGATAAATCCGAATGTTTCAAATCAATTACTTCTGTGAACAATCTCAAAACATTCGGTGCAAAGCAAAGACTCTCCTTCGCAGTATGTCTAATTTTTTAGCGTTGCCAGCTGCCAAACCTTCCATGAGTACTTGAAGTTTTCTTGTAACAATTTTTGCACCTTTTCGTACCTTACGCGCTGATTTTTCACGGGTTCGCAAGCAATGTCCAGACGAACCCTGGTCGATAAGTTATTCCCAGAAGCTGTTTTGCTAATTTGGAGCGAAACTCCTCGACCCAACAATACGGTGCCCCACACAGTAGTTCGTTGTGAAAATAACAGCTGTTGAAATACCAATGATCATATTCAACAAAAGCTTTATGTACCACTTTATAGTGCGGCGCATGCAAGTGAACTTCCATTCCATCTAATTAACGACAACACCCTTTTTGCCTTTGCTATAGTCGATCACGCCTTAAGGCTTCAGCACCGCTGTTCCACCGCGTGACTTTTTCCCGGTGTTGATCAGTTCGTCAGTGTGTGTTGAAACTGTGGTCAACATCAGGATTTGTCCATGCCGCCACACTTTATAACGCGTATATATTGGGTCTTTCATCACACCAAAAGCTTCTCCTTTCTTTATAACTTTTGTCGATACTTCCTTAGCAGTTTCATTCCGATTTTGTCGTACTTTACCACATAAATATGTCGGCTCGGAGAAGAATGTGCGCGACAGCGGAACCGAAATGTAGTAAGTCGGTGAAAAAATTCTTCCTTCGTTATACAAACCTTCCATCAGCTCAATGACAATAGCTCCGTAGCGACCAAGGTTTGCGGCACGGAGAACTTGACCTTGTTTGCATGCGGCAATTCGAGATATGACGTTACAGAACAACGTTTATATAGCTTGATGCCGTATTAGTGACTTTTTGAGAGATTGTATTGCTTGAAGTGCAGATGACCACGCCAGGATACATTTCATCGATTACCAAGTTTTGTCCGGGCAAGAATGCTTCGCGGAAGTTAGTTACCAATTGATCAAAAATTTCCCTGATTTTGTGCACTCTGTCGGCCTTGTATGCACGGCAAAATGCAAATAACTCAATATTTTTAGAAATAGGTTATGGGAGGGACATCATCATTTTTATAGCGTTACACCCATAAAGCGGATCTTTTGATTAGTATTTTGGCATCGATGGCTGGTGGTTTACACCAATGGCCTGAAGGATTCCAAAAACATTTCCTGCTCAGTCCCATCCACCCAATCTGCCGCGGCTCTAGAAGATTTCGTGATGCTGGCCAAGTTTGCTATAGCCCACTGATGAGGGTATTACTAGCCTGCTCTGCGATTTGTTGCATTATTTTTACGAGGCAAATAGCTTGAACACATCCATTGGCGTGACAGTGTTACCCGCTGCAGTTCCCACTATCTGAACCTGCAGGCCACTATTCTCGGTGAAGTTTGGATATTCATCAGTTATCTCGATAGGTTACACTGTCGTCATTTCTAAATACGTCCTCGTTTTGATTGTCACTTTCGTCATCACAAGTCGCCATCGGCTACATATCTTCAATATCCGAAGTATCTGATTCGTCAGCCTCAGAATCTCAATTTCACCAGCCAAGTATTCGGGATCACTGATAGAGTCATCGAAATCAGCATTGCACTCAGAATAAAATACATCCACTTTATTTTAATCTTAATCTGAAAACATATATTTTAAATTCACTAAGTTTGCCTGTGACATACTAATCAAGTTTACGTTTTCGTACCCAGATTTTCACTCATGTAAAAGTATATATATATGACTAAATATTTTTGTGATACGACTAAACCGCGTAACAATTTGATGATATGATTATTGAATATGGTCTCGAAGATCTAGGTCCCAGAGAATACTGCTAGGGCTTCGGGGGGAGGAGGGTGGGCGTGGCTCGTCCCTTGGATTCCAGGATGTCCGCCGGTCGTATGGTCTTTCGGAACCTATGTCTTCAGCGTTTAGGACGCAGTCAGGCGAAGGTTTCTCGTCTTCTAAGTAAAGGGGATTTGGGGTGCACGTCAGGAGTCAGCGCTTCTCGCCGAAGATGGAGATGAGGAATAACGTACCGTGCATCAGGGTTACTTGGGCCCTCGTTTTCAATAAATTGTGATGTGCATATTGCCTATAACATTACACAGTAGTTGTATATGTAGTTAGTGATATTGCATGGTAGCTGGTAATTGTAGTTACTGTCTCTAAAAGTGCACACATTTTGTAGACATTGTAGTCCCATTGCTGCAACCTGTACATATAGACACTACCATTGCACAAAAATGCAGATATGGTTGTTGCGATTGCACGTTGTAGTAGATATGGTATCGACAATTGCACGTAATCTATAAATATAGACGCTACCATTTCTCTAGCGGCATAGTCATCAATATTTCGCAAGACATGTGGTAATACAAGGACAAAGCGCAAAGATATTTCCGACTTATAAAAATGGCTATAATAGGGTAGCGACATCGTTTCAGGTCTTATTTATGCTTATCACCCTTCTCTGTGTTTATTGAGCAAACTTTGTCGGTGACCCTCCGTTGGGTTACCCGTCCTCAGCGGAAAATTTGCCAAAATTATTGGGCGACGTGCCGGTAGGTCACCAAAAAATTGCTCAATAAACACAAAGAAATTATTATGGCCTGAAATGAAACAGTATATACATATCTGCAATCATCACATGACAAATTTTCTTGGATAGTCATGGTTGCTTATATGTCCGTAAGTACTCAACGTGCTGAGTCTGCTCTGCTCGAAACTTTCGGATCGGCTCGTTACCGGTTTGTCTCGGCTTGATTCGAAAAGCTCGTGGAGGAAAATTTGATATCGGTTCATGGGTTAGAGATATTTTCATGCATGGGAGATCCCAAGCCTTAGTCTAAATCTCAATCTTTGAACCGAATCAACTCCTCTGTGCAATGTGACCTCTTGTCCATTTGACCTTGGCTGGTTCTTCACATCAGTTTCCTAGGCCACCATGTGCATGGACCATTGGGACCTCAAAAAATTTGTCCGGGATGTGGGTAAAATGGGTATTTTCTGAACCAGCTTATCGAGCTGAGTCGGTTGGTACCAAATTTTTTATCTGTAACTTCAAAATTGACGAAATTCCGGCTGGGGGACAACCGAAAAGACCCCACATACCACCAAATGTTTAGGAATGATTTTTCGAAATATCTGCAAAATAATATTTAGTCACAATATTCGGTACTATATAGTATCAAATATTTATATCTACATATTCATAAGCATATCCTGGGAAATTCCTAAAAATTTAACATATATGGTCTACAGTGTGACGCATACCCATGCACCCAGCATGCCATGATAGCATGCAGGAATGACCACGGCCTTAAGATTAGCAATTATATACACAATCGTGATCTAACATATGCCGAGTTATAACTGATGATTAAAGCTAACCCAACGGTAAAAAATTATTATAGTCTAACTGCAATCATAACATTGAACGCAATGTGATTTTACTCAATACATTCCAAGATCCATAATTTAACGCAATCTATTAATAGCGACCTCGAGTAAACGGCCCATGTAACCCGTAGAGGCAATACGTTAGAAATCGTTAGAAAAAACAGCTTAGAGGGGGAGGGGTCGGTAATCGGCAGCCCCCGACTTAGGTTTAGTGCGTCTCAAATTAGGACCTAAACTTAGGCTTCGTATATCAAGAACGGCATGGCATGCATTACACCTTGGCCCTCAGGGTTACCTTGGCCGAATAGATTATAAACCAGCAACCACACCTTATAAGTTAAATTAACCATGATTAATTGAGTTACTTTATTGCTCAATGCAGCAGCTACGCCAAGCTAATTGACATGAGTCGTATGAATTCCACCGTTCCGTGAGATCTTCTTCGCTCATTGGTTTTGAAGCAGTGTTGATTAGAACGATATAAACTGAAACACCGCCGTAAATTGGCCTGAATTTGTGGTAACTGACACACACTGGAGCATACTGTTTTGTATATATATTTTAGAAAATCTTACCTTCAGGAGTAATTTTACAAGCAAAAGTCGTAGACAGGACATAAACGAAACCAAATAAATCCGTATCAACTACGAGCACCGTGCGGAAGCCAATAAGTAATTGAGGCACTGTAAAAAATTTCCACATTTAGCAACGCATTTGTAAACATAGATTACACGGCCAAAGTAACCCTGAGGGTTGTCAATAAAATGTAGGCCATGCCCTTCTCGATATACTAAGCATCACCCTTAGCCTAAGCTAAGGACCTTATATGAGACATACGCTAAGCCTAAGTTAGGGGGCTGCCGCCCCGAACCACCCCCCTTTAAAACGTTCCTTTTTCTAATATCATATATAACGTATTGCTCCTCAAGGTTACTCGGGCCATATTTACATTTCAAATTAAAAAATAAACGAATGTTTACTCAGTACACAAGTTCAGTATATAACAGGAATTTAAATGGTAAAAGTGTAATTACGTCCGAACAAAATGATATGAAAATAGTGATGAATGTAGAGAAGCGGAATAAAAAATACAAACAGACATCGCATGCAATACTTACCCACTTTGCTGGGTTGGTTCCCACTAGATCTCTCGCAAACGATTCAAATTTTTATACAAAACGGGGCACCCAAATATCTTCTTGTAGATGGACTCTGCTGACGAGGCACAGCTTTTCTATATAATTTAGTGGCCCCATAAAATGGCTGGGGTAGTCATGTTTATGTGGGTCATAAACCAGGATAAGGAAACACAAAATGCGTCGTACCGCGCTCGATTATATGACAAAGTTAAAAAGTGCTGCAGTCTTCAACAAAGTCAGCCGTTGTTAAAAGTTTTGTACAGGTCTGCACGAACGAGTTTGAAATACCGGCGATATCTCCATTTTAAAATGGATACATTAACGCAGGATCCACATTATGTCGCGGGGACATATGAGCACTCGTGCTACCATTGCATCAAAATTTAGCTACAAACAATACTTGTAACAAAAATCATGCAGTGTTTGCCTTAATAATTTATTGCATGTCTTCTAAAACCAACTTTCGAACAATATCCGAAGTCGGCAAATTTACATTTTGAACAAGAAATTGAAAAACCACAGCTACACAAGCCTGAAATCCTAGGCAACAACAGGTTGAAACCAAGAATAATTTCAGCCCAAAATTTCAACATAACTTTTTGTTTACTGAAATCTTCACGTTGATACAAAATTTTATAAGTCGCATGGCAAAGCAATCCATTCGTGAGCAAAAAATCTGAAAGCGTGACCGCAGCTTATAAATTCAATAAGTTAGACATGTTTTAAAGTAAGGACTCGGTACAAGTCCGTGTAACCACTTCAGCTTTTTTGGAATAAAAGGGTTGACTGCGAGATACTAACAGCTGGGCGCAACTCTATATTCGCGACGTTCTCGGTGCTTCTTTGATTAACACGCTTTTATCTTTTCTAAAGCAAACATTATGATTCTTAAGACGTGTTCAGTCTCAAATTTTGAGCTAAAAATTTGAACCTCAATTTTTTTGATCAAAATCTGACGGCGATTTTTAAAGAGAAAATGTGATATTTTAAAATTTGAGTTCAAACTTTTTCAGATAATATATCTCGTCAATGATTGGCTAAAATAATATCCCTGAAAAGTTTGAACAGTGTTTACATGTTCAAACTTACCAAAAAGGCAAAAAGATGCTTTCAAATTTTGATCAAAATTTGAGCAAAAAGTTTTAGCGTATGAACACGTCTTTACACACCAAGCGACCTGTATAAAACAATAAAACCGACATCGAAGACGCAAAGTATCTAGCCAGATATTGACACAAAAGTAATGTAATATCAAAAGTATACAAAAATAAGCGCATAAAAACGAACGTTACAACACAAACACGTTGTTGCGGGCGTTTCTGGTGCACTATTATTTCTGACCCTGACTTTAGTACAGGAAACATTTACTAGCCCAAGATGCCTTTTCATCGCTCGGAAAATATTATGGGAAGTGCATTGCAGACTGGAAATGTTGAACAAACCACTCGACCAAGCCGTGAGTTAACTGCTTGTGAGTTGACCGAAAGACAACAGACATCTTTGAGGAATATTCATAAGCTGCTGCATTTAGCACACCTACGAAACAAACTAAATTATTTGATGGGTACCTTAAATTTTCAGCATTTTCCATGATCACAGTGCCCTGTAAACCAGCAAGATACCATTACATGGGCTATACGTCAAGAACTAGAATTTATTTATGTATAACTCAAATAGGAACCCAACCAGTCACATTATACCTCACTATACCAACGTGATTTACACTGTTTTAAGTAGTATCAGTATTTTCCAAGATCCCTGGCACAAAAAAACAGTCGCTTATACAATAAGTCCTACCTACACTGCAGTCCTGTTGGAAAATTCACTTTTAAAAATAACACTTGTAAGCATAAAATACGACAAGCATCTCTCGAAAAGAAAAACAATGACAAAATGTGGATCGTCAAATCTAATCCGGCTATCAACCAACACTAAAGCAGACAGAGCCACGACATCAATGTACCCCTCAATGGGATACACCAATTTTGCGCTGCCAGGGTGAGTATAAACCTTCCGACAATGAAGCAATTAAATGAACCTGTATACGATACATAATCAAAATATTAGATATTGTGTAGACACATAACAATAAAACAAGCAAAATGCAAAAATATTTCTTAGTCACTGGCGTTGTCATTGACAGGTTATTATGATGAAAGCTAAGACAACATGTGCCATCACAAGGACTTATTTGTGACAAGTGTGTCGAAGTTATTCTGGTCAAGGGCGCGATGCAGTAGCCGCCAAAAATCACTGTCGCTCGCTCGAAATAAATTTGTTCTAATAATACAATTTATTATTAATTTAAACAGTTTCGAAATCTCGAGCGAGCCACAAGCTCACTACTCGCTCGAAATGGGATGGTCATTTCCGGCGCGTGGTATACCACTCTGGTGCTTGAGATAGACTTTATAAATATTATTTTAGTCAAGATTGTAGTGGTCTCCAAATTATCGTCAGGGGGTTTATGAATTTTAACAATATTTTCGTCTATCCAAAATTTGATCTTGCGATTTTATACACTTCTTGATATGTAACCAAAACGCAAGTAATTCCATTCGTCAACACTATTTACACGGAAACATTTAGCAACCTTACAAACTGCTGTGACACATTTCTCTCGAACACAGCAACAAATTCAACGCCAAAGCTTTACAGTGCGAACCGAGAGTTCACTGTTTGGGCTTTCGTCATCTCAATAAGGCGTCCTCGCGCTTTGGACCGTCGGTGTCATCGGGTCCAAAGTGGGCTTTCCCACTAACCCAGCCGCAGCTGCGGTCCCATGCTGGTCTCGACCACCAGTGAGTTTGTGAAACATATCCTCGTCGACAGTTTCGTTTTGGTCCTTTGAACGCATCGATAGAAATATGTAGCCACCAATAAATTCGTGAGGAATCTAAAATATATACAAAGTACTCGCCAAAAATAAGCGCTGAGCTTCGAAAAGTAAGAATAAGCGCTGAGTAACAAAGGAAAAATTAAGCTATAATACATCGTGGATTGTAGCTCGTAGGTCTGTATTATGCTGTGATGTATTCTATCGTATCTACTGTAATACTAACCATATAATGCACTATTACATTGCTCTGGCTAGTCCAAAGTGGAGGGTGGCGGGGAGAGGCCCCCGGCATTTTCGGCTGCCCCCGGCAAATATTCGGGTACGCTCCGGCTCAAAGCCCCCTGCTGAGAAAAATTAACGTCCAAAAGCGCGACAAAATCCAGCAAAAAAATTGGCTCCCCTGGCAAAATCCGGCACCCCCGGCAGGTGATCGGGGGCCCCCGGCTATAGTTTTCAAAGTTTGGCTAGCCAGTTGCATATGTACAGCATACAATGCGATTGCACCAGGTGGAATATTTTTTGGTATTAAAAATCCTTCCAACGCTCCGCTGACCTCCGGCCTCAGAGCCCCACCACCCCAGAATTTTAGACCCAACAAAACCCCAAAGCAATTTATCGAAAATAACTACGTAATTAATTTGATACTGAATATTTACTGCTGTACCCGAAAAAGCAACGCCACTACCCTCGTTGGTGCAAAAATTTACGTCCTGTTTTGATTAGTGACAGTGCCTCAGCGTGTGTTCGGCAACCAAAGACACCCATAGACAAATTCCGGTTATTTCTTGGGGCGATGACGTACCTCTGTGGTAAGCGTCTGGATAGGCTGATAGAATTATATCTGCTACCACAAGAATAGTTCTGTTCGATTAGGTACTGAAACGTCGCAGCAACTAAAGTACTTGCCATTGCCTTACGAGCACCCAGCGAACAAACTATAAAATATATAAATACAATTTTCTGGCGAGCAGCGGTGGAAGTGCGTAGGTCGTTTCCAGCTGCTATAGTTGTCCTCAGGTTCCTCTGCCCTGTCTTATAAGTTTCAGCGCTGGGTAATATAAAATCCCTCATTCCCACTTCCAATTCATTTACAAAACAACTAAAAACCAACGCCTGTACCTTGCAGTCAGCCGAAAGCGGTCGAAAGACGACGTCCTTGTCTTCGAATTGTATGAACACGTTTTTGATCTCCCAATTGACGTGCCACTTGTTCATCGTGTTGAATCGCCACGTTTTGAGCGAGTCGCCGGTGTCTGGATTCATTTTCATTATTCGATTGTACGCGATGCCGAGCAGTTCCTGTTGAGAAAGAGAATAGCAACATTTTTTAGAAATTCGGAATGGTTCAGTCTAAAGCTAGCTGGTACAGGCTTCACTCGTATACAAGTGCGCTTAGCATTATGGTCTTCCGTAATGCTATCACAGATATGTAGCAACTACCAGCGGTCCAATGTTCAAACAAAAATATGATGGATGGTACGATGCGCAAATGCATCAGTTGTCCGTGACAGATTCAAGCCCGCTATATTTTTAATTTAGGTTCGCACAAATTCCGCGTCCAGCTAAGGTGATAACATGTGAAAGCGACATGTAGAATTGGTGTTCATCGATGCACTATTTTCTCGAACACGAAGCCTTACATATTACCATTCTTGATGCGATGTACGGGATTAATAAAAAAGCAACTGAAGACAGACTATATCCTGGAAATCGTTTTCATTGAGCCTAAATGCACTGAAAGACAAAAAATATTCGTGATGGACTGTGATAGATAACCAAATCACCTTGATCAGCGTAACCAAACACCTACAATATCGACCATTCTTGGTGACATCCACGCAATACACACTAGCACAAAAAAGACAGATGTATTTTGGAAATAGGTTTCGTCCACAGTAAAACCCTTGAAATTCGTGAAAAGTTATAATAAGCTCAATTTGGGCTCTATTATAAAACGTTCGTATTCAGAATGATTTATAACTTTACACACAGTCGTTTGAAGCCACAAACACGCAGTAACATGCCGTAATTTGAAAAATCGATATTTATGGCAATAGGTCTACGAACCATATTCGTCCCCACAGCAACCCAGGAACCTGTGCAGCAAAAAATTTGGCCTAGTAGTAAAGTTGTAGTTCTCGATGAGCTGATTCCGATAGTTGATATGGCGCTTCAATCGCGAGATATGGGCTGAGAAACGCAGCCCCCCCCACATGACCAGGTTTGACAAAGAAGCCTTAAAACCATTTTTTGGCCATTTTGATCCGTAAGATAGAGACTACGCTCTTGACGTTCAATTAAAGGGTACATCATCACCTTTGCTGCCGATCGAACACATTTGTCCTCATCCTTTCATCCGGAGATGAGTTATGAGTAACACCAAAAACATTCCATATCTTTCCTCCAAGCGCTCTCAGCGGAAACTCGGCTCGCTCCTTTTCAACGACCAAACATTTGAGCTATTATGAAAACGTTCAAAAACCGTGATCTTAAACAGCGTGCATGTCCATGTTACCAAAATTATTAAGCTTCATAAAGCAATGATTTATCGGGTCTCAATATCAAAATTTAAAAAAATTGGCCCTCCCAAATTATAAAACATATATGCTAATACCGGATGAAACGTCTGAAGGAGAAAAATCGCTGCAAAAGTACCACCCGTAAATAAACTAGCAACGCGCTGATAAAAATAAACTTATAGAAATTTGCGGCCATCGGCTGAGAGCTTAGCTTCAGCAACAATGATATTACTGCTCATTGAAAAGATGGCTGTCCAGAATCTTTAATATACACTTTTTGCACTTAAAAATAATTAAACAGCTCCTTTTAGTCCAGTTTCCAGATTTTGTATCGAAATGGGCCAGCAACTTACCTCTCTCTTGGATCCTTTAAATTTGACCAAGAAATAATGAATTCCATATTCGGGAAGCGACTGCCACGCACGTATAAACTGCTGCTTCGCATCGGACGACGACAACTCTTTGACCTTGGCGTGGGTTTCAACAATTCGATGAGACGTCTAAAACAGCGGTGAGGGGTACAAAGTGAAATATATTGAGTTCACAAACATTTCGCTCACAATGGCCTGTTATTGGTGCTGTAATCCAGTCGTTACCTCAAATTAATCATTTGCTTGAAACATGAGCCAGTTTTGCATTATCTTTGTTCTCATATAACAATATTAGTGCATTTTTACAAATAAAAACATCCTGCACAATTCACGCGAACATTCAGACCAATGCATTGTGTCCACTCGGGGAAATCTGTATGACTGCCTGGTCAATACAGCAGTTGGGGATGGGTAACAGGATGACACAGCGGCATCGTTTAATATACGCATGTGATGACACAAAAACTGCTTTCCACATACATATCCAGAAAATCTGACAGAAAATAGACCCCTCCACGTCAACAGAGTAGAAGAATCTTCCAGATGATACTAATAAATTAACATTTTTACGTACCCACCACGAAGCAGACACATTAAATCTTTGAAAATCTGACATTATCCATAAAAAACAATAAACTTCAACTGAGTGACAGTGTAGCACCAAAACGTTATATATACTTGCCAAAAATGAGCGCTGTTCGTTCGAAGAATTTCAAATTTAGTTCGCGACATGTTCGAAACTTTTAGCACAATCTTTTAAACGTTTATGTGGAATTTTAGTAATATCGTCAATCATCGGTGCAGAGATTGAAAGCTTTGAGAACATTATTTGGTGATAAGTTTTGAAAAAATAAACATTTTGTGGATTTCCCCACGCTTCAATATTAATGGTTTACTGTCATCACTGGACTCAAACTCGGATTCGTACTCAGTTTCAGATTCACTTCTAACTGAACGGTCACTGGTTTCGTAACCATTTATATCGCTATCTGAGTCATCCTCCGTGCTAACAGTTATAACAAATTTGCTACTCATTCTATGGTAAATACGATTATTTCATTACTAGTATATTGTTAGATCGATAAACATGTTTAAGAAACCCTGCAATGCAAGATACAAAACTGCTCTGAGAGCACATTAGAATTGGAATAATCAGTTCTACCTTCTGCAGGACCCCCCAGGTTCGGGGAACACGGGTTTACATGCGAATGCAGGGAAGTGTCATACTTTTCTCTAATAGACTCTTGGTATTAGTAGTGAGAAAAACAGTTAATTAAAGTTATTAAAACAACAAAATGCATGAATCGTTGTCGATATACCTAAGATATTTTTTGCATTCAAATGTTTGTACATTACAAACGTCTGCTCAGGATAACGCGCAAGTTCAAGCGAAGCATCCATCCGGGATAAGAGCGCAAAGCGTTGAATCAGGCTCGAGAAAAATCAACTAAAGCTCAATAATATTCAATTCACTGACGAACACTAACGCAGTCATCCAGACTACTGCGACAAACCTGAGTTTTCGATTTCCACTTTTTCAAAAACCGCTGTGACACAAATTCGTCAGGATCGATTTCGGTCGGAACTGCCTGAAACCAAAACGTGTAAGTAAATTTTGCGTCCTCTTTTCTTGTAGAACCACACTGCCGCCGTTATATTCTTTCGGGACGCTCCAGTTTTGGCACGTTTTTAGTTTACAGCAAACAAAATTATCAAAATATTTTTCAGCGCAAGGTAGGCTGTTTTCTTTCGGAAAAATTGATTTTAGAAAATATTTATCCGGAATATTGTGCGGATATACTGCAAATTTTCAGTCATTATTCCTCACAGCCCGAATGAGAAGAAAGAATTTATTTAGTATTCCTATCAAACGAGCAGATTGTCAATAGAGCTGCAGAAATTCAGAAATCACGCTTGTTCAAAGCAAAAACAGCTCCAGCGACCAGGATAAATTTTAGCATTATTCCGTTAAAATCACAAACTGAAGGTTGGAATGGCGAAAACACTTTTAACTGCAAAACATTCCTCAAACCTCCATAGTAGCTTTTGTCCTGGGTGCGAATACAGTGCAAGAACAAGTTTGCATACGTTGCGAACGCTTAGTATAATTGTATGAGCCAATAGTTTTATAATTAGTTCAGAGTATGACATCCTTCCGAACGCAATTCTTTATGATGACGAGATCGTTTCCGGGAAATACCTTTAAGTAAATTGCTTCATGTGCCTACCAAGGAACTAACTTTCCCAAAACATATGAGAAGTTAACTGATAAAACAGAACTGGAGTACCCTTAGATCAACCAGGGGATGATAAATTCGCCCCCTTCCCCATGTGAATTGGTGGACTGAAAACGTGAAAATAGCATAAATTACGGATTCGCAGTAAATATACAATAATAATGCACATTATATAGTGAAACCCTATAGATTAAAGCCAATTATAGTGTATTTAGCCCAGCAAAACAAAAATTTAGATATTTTTTGAGTTCTATAAGATAATTTTGGCATATTTTTGTTCCGCAGAGAAAAATTGGCCTATTTTTAGTTGTACAGAAAAATAGCTTGGGGTGGGCTAATCTTGGGGAAGCCAAAAACCTAGACGGGTTGAACTGGGAGAGGCCGAAATATCTGGGGCCTCGCTCCGTGGGAAAGCCAGATGAACCCTGGTAGATGCTTGCTGCCCCTTGGAGGAGTTGCTACCCCAAAGAACCTTCGTGGGGTAGCCAATATCCCACCAAAGAACACTGCTGCTGCACACCAGCGTAGTATGATCAAACCATGTAACCTAATAGAAAATTTTATCAGAAATTACTCTTGTGCTACCTAAACGAGATAGTTCATGCAGTGCCAGATAGTTGATGTACCCAGCCTAGCGCCATGCTATAACCTTTAATATGCCTAATTCATAAAGATACTGCACCTGTTACCGGAGCCAAAATTTTACATAAACAGAGCGTGAGCTGGACAAAACGCTACTTGGTCGATAGCTCAGTACCCGGTTGAAAATATTTATGGAAGACAGCTAAGCCTCATAAAGATGTTGCGTAATACAAATACGCTGATAGAAATCAAAATAAGTATAATAGAGTGGCGGCCCAAAAATAATTGATTGAAATTTCGATTTAAAAACAGAATTTCCAACTATAATTGCGATTTCGATTGCACTTATTTTTGGCCGGAACCCTAGTTTAGTGGAAAACTGCGAACCAGGACAAAATTAATAGTTTAGTCTAGTTCATAGTACTCAGGATAACCGTAAGTACTCAGGATAACCGTTTTCTTTCTTGGTCTTGATCACTACGTTAGCCGTCGATTGTAACGATTTACATCCATTATGCAGTCACAGGCAGAATTATGCATGCACACGCAATCAAACAGGGGCGTTTAAACGCTGTTTAACACGTGTGCACTTGATTTGGTGCATTTATTCTGATAGTGACTGTGGTGTGTACCTTCTCTCACCAAGACTTACCACAAGGCTCGTTCCACTCTGTGCGGGATGCTGCATATCGAGCAGGCGTTTGAGAGCGTCCACTTCTTGCGGATATGAAGCGTCAGCCATGGTTTTGCCCTTCGATGCCAGCTTACATCCCGCCATCCATGTCACGTACTGTTGTTCCTACAACACGACAAAAACAGGACCATACTTACAGCAATCTTCGTATACCCGACAAATGTCAACAGCGAAATTTTCAGAAAATTCACATACTGTTTTTCCTAGCTACAGCAGTAAATTCACAGAACTCAACTCCGTACCGCAAATACACTAAAATCAATAAATCCATGTTTGTTTACTCGTGTTTGAATGTGTAAATACTGGCATTCTGACGCTGGGGCCACTAGATATTTCGCGCTACCACCGAGGCCGCGTTTAGCCTTTCCAGGTTTTTTGTTTCCCTTAACTCAGTTCCCACCAAGTATTTTTCTACACGACTAAAAATAAGACATCTTTCTCTAAGACCCAAAAAAAATGTCACATTTTCTTGTGAAATACTAAAAAAATACATACATTTTATATGCAACGCTGTAGACCACTAGAACTGTCCTCGATGGATAAATGCGCATAATTATTGCATATTTACTTCCGCTAATTTATGCTATTTTATTTTTTGCAATCCTCAGTTCAGCAGAGGGACTCCACATATCGGCCTGGCCTCCAGATATCACTCAGTTCGATTTGAGGGCCCACTTCGGTCCTCCCCACAGCTACTTTGGAAGCGACTTGGGAAAGCCAGAAAAACATAGCAACCGATGACAGCAATAAAAAATCTCGTGCGTAGCACCTTCATAAACATTAATCACAGACCTTCATTATGATACATAATGATGGGGTATTTAGCAAAATAGTAGCCCTCAAAAGCACCTCAATGCCTCGTGTGACCATGATCCGTAAAATTAATTGCATCAATACTCAATGGCACGGTGTATATATACCATATATGCATGAAATGAGGCTACATTGTGTTATTGAATGCGCTTAAATATTCGTGCATACGACTGCAATCCGGACATCTTAACAGGGTGGGGACCAGGCGTTACACAACTGAATGTATTAGCATACACATCTGGGCAATTAAACATTATTTTCCTACTTTCATAGAATCGGTGAGATTCTGGCATCGTTAGAGGGCCGCACAGGATTTCAGTGGTTTCCCCAAGTTATACCCTCCAGCCGAATTTTGGCTTCCCCTTTGTCAACCCGCCAGGTTGAGCTTTTGAGGTGACACAAAAATGATCGTCATAACAAAACACGGTTATGAACAAACGCAATACTACACCTTATATTTCTACAATTTATGAAGTCCGTAAAATGAATTGTTGCATGCATAAATACGCAAAAATAATATAAGTTAAAAAACAAATATGCAACAAAAACGATACACATGTTACAAATACGTGAAAAACACGAAAATATAACATTATAAAAACCATCAGTTGACCTGAGGGAACCGTACCCCAGGTAAGCGTGGGAAATTCCGCCAAGCATTTTCAGTTTCCCAAGATTGGAGGTGGGGAGGAAACAGCTCAAGGCTTCCGGCAAAACTTTGGTTCTGTGGAGAGGAAAGGGATTATAGGATGTAGGTTTAGCGGCCGTCGGAACAGCACTATTGCAACAAACTACAACTGATTTTTCAAATCGGAATGGTGGACAAGGAATTTTTTGGTTCCCCTGGCACAAACGGGCAACCCTGAGGCTGTGCACCTGACAAAATTAAGGGGTCCGCCTAGTTTAATCCTTCTGACAAATTGCTTTTCTATTGCCTCGCCAAAACATTCTAATCAAATTAAATATGACGCTAGATAGGCTGAATCAAATGTACTTTTGTGTTACAATTGAATTGGTTTTACTAGAACTTAGATATTTTGACTTAAATGAACTAGCTTTGATTGTGTAGATTTATTTTAGCAAAATGAATGACACAATAAAATCTAGTTCAGAATGAATCGTAGCATTCTTTTTACCATTTAGGTGCCCGTATTTTAGAGCTACAGTCACGGACAAAATAAGCGCGCAAAAACGAGCGTTCGTTTTCAGAAGAATGCAAATGTAAAAATTATCGTATAATTATAACGAAATTTTTTGGGTTCGTTTATGAACCAAACTTGTTGCGTTCGTTTTTTGTACACTTATTTCTGTCCGTGACTGTACTAAATATGATTTGTCCAATTTGGCCCTAATTTTCACCGTGTATCTGTATATAATTTCGTTTCTTAGGCGTTATTTGTAACCCATCGGCTTTGTTCAAATTTCAATCCTACATGGCGAAAAGCGTTCGTATCAAAATAAAACTGTCGTTGCAAATGCAACGGTTTAAGAACGGATCATCATTCGCTTTTGGTAATCCTGCTAAATCCATAGTTCATTCACCTTTCCCGAGCGGTATTATTAAATCGCTGGAGTCATGCTGGTGCAGGCCAACTCACCGAATTGCATCTCAGCCAAAATTCATTCATTCCATCCGCAGTTGGTACCAACAGCTTAATCGCAAAACGACCTTGACTCAAATGAACATCCGGTGTTACTTCGCAACCTGAAACAATACATTAGTTTATAACAAGTTAGGAAAAATTCGATAATCGGGAATTGGAAACAAGAATCCCTGCGACACTTTAAAACTATATTTAGATGTATTTGTGAAAATCAGCTTTAAGCCACATTTGTACAATTTTTATGTTTGTTATATACTGAAATATGTTTTTTCAGTAATAACAATGCCCTTCGATATTTCACTCACTGAAATATCAAAAACAAGCAAAACACTTAACTAGAGTGCCCAATTTGATCAAGTTTACGGTTTAACGTACCGAAATCCGGCCAAAATCATAAACGACTACCACCTAGCCAGGAATGTTGCACTGGAATTATGCAAACTGCACAAGACAACATTTTCAAAATGTATCTAGTCATTCAGTTTTCAAAACACCTCGGTCAAATTTTTAACGTTCTTTTCGGACAAACACGAAAAATTTCTATTATCGGATTTTCCATTTTTTTCTGGTTTGCGAGATATATCCGCTAGTCTCACCGAAAGTCCGTAAATCGTGAAAAATGAGCAATACCATTCCAAAGCGCCAAAAAGGTGCAATTTCATATTAAACACGAGAACAGTTCGCCTTTTATTGTTAGAATAAAAATGCTTTTTATAGTTTATTCACCACATCATACAGCAAGTAAAAATATTTTGTTTAGACGGCAAGATTTTAGTTCAAGCAAAAAGGTTAAAAAACAACTTAATGCACCTACAAAAATTCCATGTCCCGGCTTTTTTTTGAAAATGGGCCTAATTTGACCGGTTTTTCGGAGGAAACTCCAGACAGAGTGAAGATATCTTAGATCTGTCAAGTATTCGCACTATTACTCCCTCGAGACACGTCGATGTGGGTTCTGTTCTGCCGGAGGGGCTCCTAGCTATTTCGAGTTCCCCCAGTTCATACACCCGGATGGCACCTCTAGGTCCACCGGTACAAAATAAGTGTATAATTTATTGCATTTTTAGGAGGCTAGTTAGGTTGTTTCACTGTTCGGGTTTCTTTGAATACACTGCATCACACAAAAATTCCGACATTACTCTGAGTACACATCATAATCCTGATTGCTATAAATTCATTGTTTACCAAAGAAGCAACAGTCGGCAGAATTAGGAAAGCACCTACCTGTTTGCCTTCCCAAAGTATTTATATTACTAATTAAACTTGCCATACTTGCAGCACGGAGCAAGTATTAAACTAAGATCAAGTATTTTTAATTAAAAGCTCCTTGATTTCGAGTTTATCCATCGACGCTCATTATTCGGGACTATTGCCGGGACTAAAAGTTACCTTTCAGTGGGATTTTTCCGACATGCCCAATACCTTGTTGGTAGTCCGACTGCGAGCGATAGTAGGTCAAATAAAGGTCGCGAAACGTGAAGTAGCACTGCTTCCAACTTTTCAACGCAAACCGCTTCGGCCTAAAAATGAAAAAGATACAATAATTCAAACGTTTTAACTAAAGCATCACGAGTCTAAAAATACTTACTATCGCAAGTATTTTTAGATAAATAACTGTTCAGATAAATGGCTTTCGAGAAGTCGTAGTCGAATGAAAACTGACTCGATCAACTCAGGAAAGCCGTTCAAGTTTCGCCGACTATGTTCAAAATCAAAAACTCATCTGGTCCAACTTGGCATTTTGCAATCACAGCAGCGGAAATTTTGCCCGAGTTCATGAGCTGCCAACGAGGTTCCATGATATCGGCTCGCGCTATCTGACAAAATGCAACAATTTCAGAGCCTCTCAAGAAATGAGTTTGTTCGCTAAATAACTAAAAGTAAATAAAGTTACGCTCACAACACTGAGTGTTTCCGATATTATATTTAGTGCCGGTGCTAACAACCTGCTTTTATACGTTCTAGGGTGACTCGCACACTAACTAACCGTTATAGTCACGTCCAGAAATAAGTGTAAAACAATCGAGGGAAATTTCGGTCGATTTGGATTAAACAAATCTTGGATCGATTCCGATAAAGCAAAGCTTCGATGTTCAAGATTAGCACTATTAAAATACTATTTGAAGACATAAAATGTCATGTGCACTTCAATCAAACTAGGTTGACAACCCAACTATTTAATACAAGGAACCGGTTTTTAAATCGGTCCGTATAAGCAAGTACAATTTACCTTGTTTGGCTGGCCTGTCCACAGTGGTGCAATGGGAAGCCCAGTTTCCAAATCCCCCATGTGCGTGAAATTTTCCCCATGTACGTCCCCCGACTCGGCCGGAACACCCATGTTCAAATAAATCCAAAAAATTTTATGCCTGAAAATTTATGTTTTTTGTTTGCAAATTTTATTTAAAAACATTAATTACAACTATTTCTAATTCTCAAACGTCGTTTTATAGCTTGAAAATACATGCACAACAGTAAAACTACATGAAAATATGGAAATATCTATCATTTTTAAGAAAAATTTTCCACCCCCCAATTTAAAATATCTCATTGGATGTGGGGCAGGCCAGGACTCTATTGATGATACAAGTTCTTGGTGCAGTTTGGTCCCATGAGTCCATTTTGAAGACTATAAAGCAATGTTATAGTAGTGTTGACATTCAGGATTCAATTAATCAAATTGGCTAAGAATAATAATTTTAAATATAACATCAACGAACTTACTTATAATAATACAAATTGTCAGAGAGCTCGGGAACGGCGGTCAAGTCAGCATTTCGATATCCTGAAACACTCGTTCCGCCATTAATATCTTGGCCACTGGAGACAAAATTACTGCCGCGCCCCAGGAGTCCTGGGTTCGGTGAGCCGAGCATCCGGCTTCCCTCAAGTGTCGATTCGAGCTCATCAAGAGCGCACGAAACTTCGTCAGGTCCTGAAGCCGGGATCGCTCCATTCATCCCAGCATCTGTACTATCTCCGGAAGGCGACGTTACTAGAGAGCCACTTGTACTGTGCCGACTGCTTTGAAGCCGAACTTGAAGCTGAAAATGTGATCAAAGCATTGAGTTAAAATTAGGTGGACTTAAAATCAAAAATGTATTCCTAATAATTAGTACTCTTCACAATGAAATTCAGCTACACAGTTGGGCTAGTTTACGCTAAGAAAATTACTTGAAGGTTCCAAAATGAGATTTTTGAAACCCTTCAAAAAGACAATAATACATCGATGATACGTTAAGGGCAATATATTAACAAAGAACATTTTTGTGTTTTCTTTTAATGACCAAAACTACTTTTTGTAAATCACAAGTTCCAACATAAATTGTCATTTCAAATGCCATTTTTCACGTTTTAAGGCTACACACGAACATAAATGCAATTGTTTTGTCAGACGTTCACCAATTATTATTATTATCGAAAATTGAACAGCTCTTCAATTGCTATTAGTGAAATATTTGTTTTTACTTCTGTCCACAAACGGGGGCATATTGGTATGACAGCGACAATTATTTCTTTCATAATATTGAGCACACCAAATACCTATAGACTAGTTTCACGGACATTGTATCACTATAGCTCGAAAACGGCTGATGTGACAAAAAATTACATGGTAAGAAAGTTGCAGCTCTCGATGAGTTGATGTGAAGGCATTACCTTTAGTCTTATTGAATATCCCTTTGGCAAGACTTTTATAAGGTAAAATGTTGGGAGACAAATATGAAAGACTCCAAGTGGTGTCGAATTTCTGAAAATTTCAGCAGGAAATCATGAGAGCAGCGCAGACTAAGTGCACATTGCAGAAAATACGACACCCATCTGTCAAGTACTGCCTTATGAGTGATAGACAGGAGAAAATTTTTTGCATCTTTAACCGCTCTGATGGGAAATACAATTTGTTACGCTCGCTCCTTTTGAATAAGACATTGATGTAGATTTTATATTATTTTTCTATAAAACGCGCCATTCAGCGATCTCCGCTTAAACACAAAATGAATTTCGTACAATTAGCCTCAAGGTAGCTTAACATGCTGAATGTTACACCTAAATATTACTAAGCAAAGCGGATATGGTATTTCAATATTAAGAGCGCATATTATTGTGGGCTAATTCCCGGCAAGCACTACGGTCTCACAAATTATTCTGATTGTACGCATCAAGACCCGGTGCCGTGCAGTCTCACCTTCACAGCATCGCGCAACAATGGCAGTACGAAAACACTCAACAACAAATCACTCTAGATACACTTCAAAATACTAGTGAAGCGTGCCAGAACTCCCGGAACAGGCATTCACGATTCGATACAGATTCGCGAAATTCTTCGAAGGACCTCTTAATTATCATTACCTTCGCCGGAACAGACCGTCGCATTTTCAACCAGCGAGCATCGAGTAATCCGTGTTGGATAACAAGTTTCGAGCAACAGTAATTCTTGGCGGATGCTGAAGCTCAGAAACCTGTCCCATCCAATGCTTCCTTTCCAACGAGTTTGACTTGAGTAGCCGGTGACACTATTTTGTTTTACTTTCAGAGCTCCTATTTTGCTTAGCTATTCATCAGTAAATTAGCATTCAGTACCTGCAACGCAGCAAACATCAGCATTTCTTCTTCGGTACAATCGAGTTCTTCAGCGAGCAACGCCCAACGCGCTTGTTCGTAAATTTGGTTGAGGCGAACAATGTCGTACTGAAAATAAAATTACCACAGGAAATTATTAAAATATACAACCAAGAAGTACTGCCGCAACAACTACAAACAATATCAATACGAACCGAAATAATAGAAGTCAGCCAAAAATGAGACATCACTGACAACCAGAGGAACCTTCAATATATTATTTAAACGCTTGAAACAAAAAGTATCAACTAAGCCTTAACGCGGCGTTCATCCAATTAGCCAATGTTACCAAAATGGTTGTAGTATCAATGGCAAGAGATGCTAAGCACAAAGGAAACAAATATCTGTTTTTGTTGTTTCCGGTTATAATAGTTTAGCAAGTCTGAAATATGACAATTACACACAACAGTCGGCCAAAAATTAATTGGGTGGCCCTTTCCTACTTTAAGCTTAAAAATAGGCTTAAATTATGGCTTGAAAGAAGATTGAACTGACAAAATGGCTGCAGTGGATCAAATTTCATAAGCCCCCTCTGCTCTCAACAGGAAGTCCTTGTATCCCAATGTTGTACACTGATACTTGCAAGTCATGGCCTTGACCCTAGTTACAGTGTCCATCCATTCTTACATATCAAAGCTTATTCCTGGTCCTTTGAGACCTAGTCTCAGAAGTCTGTGGTTTGGGACAAGAATGCTGCATGTCAAATAGTCACTAAAATATCAAAGAGAAACTGCAGGAAATGATAATTTTTGACCAACTACAGCAGAAAGATCACTGTAAATGACATTTTAAATACTGATAAGGCAATTCAAAAGGGGTTCGCCAACAAAAGTAAGAAAACGAGAAAATATTTCAACTGAAGTATGAATTTAAATCGATATGAAAGCAAAAACTTCATTCAGTAAAAATCTTCAAGGTTGCTTAAATTTATGGAGAACACACTAGCGTAATGACTAAATGATTTGCTTACTAGTGTTCACATGGTAATATGAGATTTCGAATGATTTATATTTCGATCGTTTTCAACTGCAATATTTTTGACCGGAATTATATCTCTTTGGCGAGAGCGTTGATGGCCTTGTTACCGTTCAAATGTTAAGCTGTATATAAAATAATATAAATACCCCTAATTTACCCTCGGGTTAAGATCGAAAAAGTTCAGAAATTTGAATCGCAGCAAAATCAATTCGCCTTCCACGATGCCTTGTTCCATTAAGGATATCGATGAATCCAGCCATCTGAAAATAAAGAAAACTATAGATAACATAGATCACTCTAAATTTCAACGAAATTTACTCACGTGAAACATTTAAACTTGGCCTACAAACGATAGGTAACAACTTTTCCAGAATGTTCGCAGTAAACTAACTCAGTCAAATTGTAGTGAAATGCACCAGTATGTTGTTGTGAAGGTGCAAAGGATATCCCCAAGACATGTTTGGACGAACAAGGATTTATCGAGTGCAGAATAGCATCGTAACGTTTGTGGAATCCTGAATAAAAATTCGAATTTGAAGCAAGAGTGAGTGGAAGCATAATATGAGTTCAAACCGTCTCAAATATAAATAGCTCAGAAACTAACTCTTAACGGCAAACAAATGCAGAGGTTCCCACGCATTGATCGCACATAACATGGTCTCAGCCCAGTATGGCTGATCAAAAATAGACGCGAGCGTAACTACTACGTGTCATCCCGTTTTCGTGATAAAATTTTGTCTCTTGGTGTTCCGAGAGGACCATAAACACCGAAGACCAATCATGGCGCGACGTCCATCAGTAGTTGAACTCGAATCTGGGCCAAGCGACAAGCACTTAACAACAGCGATATTTAGCGCTTAACGATGCGGTCGCGGTACATTTCGGTATAGCAGCATCTCGTTCTGTGTGAACTAAAATATGGTTAACGAAGATTGTGCCAATGCAGCGCGTTGCAAAAATCAGCGATCCCTACCACCAAGGCAATGGAGATTAGTGCGCTACACCCAAGACAATGTCCAAACACCATTTGGTTCTGAACTTTTTAATGAGGATGTGGATAACAAATGAATCGCAGGAAGACGAACTATTCGCCACACCACGCTTAATATGTTTTGCAACGTTTGATATCGAACCACATCCAACTTGAAAACAGCATGATTCTTGCAATTTCATAAATTAATATTCTAAAGCAACAAAGTCCATAGCTATGAAAACAATAAAAATATACAACGAATTTAGTTACGTTTGATTGAGCATAGCTTTTTGTGCAAAATTTTTCGGCCGTAGCATCATTTCGAAAGCACTCTTTGTCGAGACCCGAGGTGAAATCGCGTATGACTCATCGAAATCGGTGGTATGGCCCCCGGAACTCGCCGTGACTCCGCTTCCGTCGAACGAAATACTCGGATGGGTTACATGTGGCGACGACAGATTGTTCGCCGACGTCGAGACAATGTGACCGTTGTTGTTCGAATAAACCTAAAACAAATTCCAAACAATGTTTCAAAAACGTACATACAATTAATATTGATAATTGGTCATATGCTTTTTTGCTTCATCCAGATTTACCTAATATCAGGCGTTTTGGACAAATCTGGCTGTCAGATTACCAGAAAACCTTACAAAGATAATTGACTACGCGCTTCCCATATGACAATAATTTCCTAATTTTTTAATCCAATGTCCAAACTAAAGTAAGGATTATCCGAGACTTTCGGGAAATTTCATACACTGTTCAATACTTTTAAATTTACCAGAATTTTGAACCAACCAGCAGTAATTCTGCAAACGTCGACCACGTTTGTTGGAGTGTATTTTTAGCTAAAACGGCTCTACACTTATTTTTAAATCTCTGGTGTGCTGCTTGCCAGATATTCGCAAAGCACGAGCTCATAACATGTCATTTCTGGTGAGTACTGTAATTATGCTACAGTTACAATATTATCCAATACTGTGACTAGGACAAAACTATACGTACGATGTAGCTACGAACAGGCGCACCAACATCTACAGCATACTAAGCACCATACCGATGTAAGCGCAAGTACTAAGAGCACTTCGTATCAGCCCTGGCTAGTCCAAAGTGGGGGGCACTTTCGGCTGCCCCCGGCAAAACGAAGGTACCCCCCGACAAAAATCCGGCACCGCCCGGCTCAGGCCCCTGGCTATAATTTACGATGTTTGGACTAGCCAGTCAGCCATATCTCTAAACATGTAAGATCCACTTTCATATGAAGCCTACGTTTTGAGATATAGGTCACAAAGTAATTGCCGCGAAACCACTATTAAGGAAGGTCTAGCGTACACCATGACATGTTTCCATGGATGGTACAGCGCTTCATTATTGGCAGTCATATGATTTCTGAGATATTTCGAAATAAACCGACGGGCTGAGGTATAATTTTACCGGCACGCAACAACCAGCGTTGGAATAGGGCTTCGCGCGAAACTAAACGGCACAAAAATATTTTCAAGCATTTTAATCAATCCGATCAAGCAAAACTAAGTTATGCGTGTCAACCTAAAATCCCAATAACGGACATTGTCAAATTTCGCCGCTGTCACGGCGACTTAGAATTCTTCGCTGAGCTCGTTTCGCGCAGAATTCAAATATGGAATAATAAAATAAGGATGGGGACAAAATAAAGCTTACACGCTTACAACAACATATGCCGCATTGGCAGTATCAAATAATGTCCCGAAGATGTTGAGCACGGATACGCTTTCTAACTTCAGTGGAACCGTTGCAGTCGAGGGCAACGTGTTGTGAAGAGACATGGCTTATTAAGAGTACTCTGAGATATTCCTTGTAAGTCGAAGAGATGTATATTAAGACAACTGTATCCATTGGGTATGCTTGAGTAAACTTAACCTGCGTCCGCTGACCATCCTATTTTGTTATTTGGAAAAAAATGCGTTATCGAACTCTATCTACTCAAGTAAAAATTTGCTGTTTTCTGTTCGCGAAATTCACAATTGTTTGTGAATGAAATTTTATAGCTTTTGATCCCAAAAGAGTTATGTTCGCGAACATTAAATGACAAACTACAGAACCCTCTCGTTTATGCCGTCGCATATAGATTGAATTTGTTTGAGAGCAGAATTTAATCCTAATTAAAAACTAATAATCCTAGTGGAACTGTTAAAAATCACTACTTCTAGTCTAGCAATGAATCACATCCCTTTCTTACTTCTTCCATAACAACTGATGTCGATTCGACATCGGGTTTTACAAAATAGGTTGATTAATGGGTGAAGATAAAGTTTAGTCATGCAGAACCTATATGGCCTATCTAAGTCTGGGCTGACTGAGTTTGTTGGTGTAGCTCTGCTAGGATTTTGCCGCTGTAGCCCTTTGCGGATTCACACGGGCTACAAAGTTCCTTCATTTGATTACGTCAGATGTAGCAAACTTGACACAGCTCAAAGAAAAGAAATAATAGATAGCTAATGTTATTTTAAATGCTATCGAAAATAAGAAACCTATTTCCCACACCCACGCACAAGTGAACATCCAAAGAGCAATGTTTTAACACTCAACCTACCGCAGGATTACTCGCGTATGGCGGAGCTGGCGACCGTCGTGCCGATCCATTACCCATCAAATCCGGAGTCAGCTTCGACACTTTGGCGCCTTTGTGATCGACAGGCGATGGGCATATTTCAGCCTGATCGCTAACATCTCGTGCAGAGCCACCATGGCCCTGATTGGGACAGCTTAGATTGAAAGCCGACCGATTATCCCGAGAAAGCAGGAGCTTTCGAGGTAGTGGAGATCCAAGGCGGTCAGAATTTTTGTGGGTAACGATCGAATTTGTGACCGACGGTGGAAGACTTGATCGGCGTTGTTGTTGTTTTGCCAGTTGAGCTTCGCTTTGTGGAAATTTTTTAATTGCCGACGGAGCAATGTAGCGCTTGAATGACAATTCTTCGGGATGGCGAATACCTAAAAGCGGAAGGTGCGTAAAACAAAAAATATATATTTAAGAAAACGTAATTTAAAATCGCAGCATGAAATAAAACAAAATTGATACAACGCCAAAGACTATAAATATTATAAAAATTGAGCCGCAGTAGTTTGTAGTAACCTTTTCAGGCTCAGTGCTAAAATAGAATTTCATAATAATCATCATGTACAGTTTGAACTGCCTTTCCCCGCTACCATATCTACAAGAGAATAATTTTCTCCGAGGTATTATCAATTTAGAGGGCACGAATCCAGTATAACCACTTGTTGCTTCGAAGGCTTCGCGATGATCTACCAAAGACACATACGTTTAGGATCCTATATCTGTGTACTACCGCTAATTTCGTTAAATACTACGTTTCAACAAAACAGGACCCCCAAGAGTGCAACATCAAATAAAGGCAACAAGCGTGTTGAACATAAAGCAAACCATTTTGTGCAGTTAGTAACTTTACAGATCACACAACCTGGGATAACGGAGCGAGAGAGAGCTTTATATAGCTATTTTGCAAGAACACCTTAGCGCCGAAATTATAACAACAAAATTTTTACGAAAATACCACTGTGAAGCTAAAAATTTGATAAATTTGGTCAAAATTTGCTTAAAAATGGCTTTTTCTTTCGATAATAAGCGCTACAGCTGCATTTCTCATATGGTTTTTAACCTTTTACACCGAACATACTGAATTTTGACAACTCTTAAGCTTCGACGCCGGCTAACCCGGAGTGCTCTTCATCTCATGCTCCTGGCAAAATCGGGAACCCCTGATTTCCATCCAGAGGCGCTGCAATTCATGCCGCCTAGTGAAATCGAGGGCTCGCTGGTTCCAACCAGAGGCGGGGTAGTTCATGACCCCTACCTAAATCGAAAGCCCCCTGGTTCCCAACCAGGAAAGCGCTCAGTTCATGCCTCCTGGAAATATTTTAAGCGAAAGGACAGCCCAGTATATACCAGTCGCTTCAATCAAAAACAAACTCCTGTATGTCACAACATAACCCCTGACTACACACCAAGCGTTCTAACCCAACCGTAATGTCTATAACAAACGAGACACCCAACCTCCGAAAACAAACATACAAAGCCGATAATACAGGTACGGTCACGTATTCCAAACATAAGCTCAAATTCTGGTATCAAAATTTAGACAAATTCTGAATTTTTGGTAAATTTGAAAGTGTGAACACTTCTCACACTTTTGCAACATATAAGTTTAATCAATTGCGGATAAAGAAAATATCTTGAAAAATTTTAAACTCAAAACTGTTTAACAAAAGACTGCTAAAAATGAAGCTTTTTACCATTACAAATATTCTGATCAATGGCTGAGCTTACCGTTTCAATTCATGAACTAGAATTATTGCCAAAACTTACCGAGTTCTTTTCCAACATGTGTAACGGCACGAAAAACAGGCACAGAAAAATCAACGCGCAGTTCGACCAGCTGCAAATCGGGAAGTTGAACTAAAGCTTGCTGAAACAAAAAAATACATATAATGTAATGTTGAAACTCGTAATATCTTTCCTCTCCACAGCAGGATTTTCGAGCTCCAGCCCAGTATTTGAAACGCTCCCAAATAATTGTCCTAACAAGAAACAGTTATAACAACACTCAATATTACTGCTTACATTTGCATTATTTTATGACAAATTCATAAGTAAAATGAAATGCAGCCTACAGAAATATACATTTTCAGTCGGTAAACAGGTGATATCAAACAAAAGCAACAATAAAAAATTGCTTGAAAAACATTATAAAAACCAGTTGACCTGGGCAGTAAGGTTTTCTCCCAGGTAAACTAGGAGGGGAAACTCCCTTAGGTTGGGCCAGCGGGTCCAGCTCAACTTCCCCAGAACACGATACGTAATGTCCTGGAAATAATGGTCAAATTATGTCATGAAAGTTGTAAGACTTCCACCAAAACATTCGGATCTTAAAGACATAAAAAAATATAAAAGTTGAAAGGCTATTTGTGCAATGTATATTAACAGTGGTGACCAAAGGAAAGGCTCGCTATTCTCCGGGTGTATATCAATATTTTGGGGTGTAATTATTATTTCATTGGCACAGGCACTCTCTCCACTCAACTATTATATTGCCAATCCGAAAGGAACAGTAAAAGTTCGAAGAGCCCAATTTTTTTGAAAAGTCCTATTTAAAAAACCATATGAATATTTTAAAAATGGCCAGACACCCCAGTTGGAAGTGGGGCCTTCTATGCGGATGCGCCTTCACCTTTTCCGCGCTGTCTTACGGGGAAGCCAGACTAGTCAGAATCAGACTAAAATATTTTACGCTCATCAGAACGTGAGTATGAAAACTCTAAAATATATTACCGCTTGAAACACAGAAAATGTGCTAAATTCAACATTATTTTCGAAAAAATAAACGACTTTTACCTTATGCATCGGCGTAAAATGGAGCAGGTCTTCGGCAGAAATTCCATACTGATCCAAACTAGCCCGGGTCAACGACAGCCACCGACGCCGCTCAGGCCACCACAACGCATGGTCAGACCAATCGCGCGTTACTTCTGAAAAAGAAAACACGGTGTAAAACAGCTGCGATGGCCGCAAAATAGCGGCGCTTGAAAGCGTTGTAATGATAGCGCCTAAAGTGTCACGTAGAAGTCGATCTAAACATATATATCGCAGGCTTTGCCCTAATAAAAATACATCATAACGTGCCAAACTACCCCGCAACCTCTACACATTAACATAGGATTGGCTTCAGAAACTAGTAGCTTCTCTCATCAAGGTGGTGAATTCTGAGTGCTGAATATGTAGTTTAGAGAGACAAATACGTTCCCGCTTATTGCGTATTTTGGGACTTACGATCTACTACTTAGAAGATCAAGTGCTCTACAATAAACTCGACGTGATGATATTTTCGTGCATTTAAAACCACTTTTGACCCAGGTCCTGCATCCTAAAACACAGCCATGTACTGAAGCAAGATATACTGCCTTATAGAGCTATTTTGCCCTACAAATTCATCCTAATCCGGCTAAGATACCCGCCCCCCCCGCGCCAGCCAGAAAATGTGGCCCCCCCCTCTCCACCCAACCATGCTCCCCCCTGAACCCAGTTGGGGGTTGTCATAAACTTTGTTTTAAACCACCATTCTAACCAAGTTATCTGTCAAAATAAACTTTTTAACTCCAATAATTTACTCTTTTCAGTTGTGTCAATTTCACAATTTTTGCTTAATTTTGCTATTGTAATAATATCGACGTGACGCTGCTGCACTGCGCACTTCCCAGACGCAATGCCCATACGACCCCGGCTATCGTGACTTCAAGGGCGGACCTGATGGGTTTCAATCACGCGAATGTCTTTTCCCACGCGAGTCAGGCCCAAGAAATGACGGAGCTTAGCAAGCCGCAGGAGCGCTTCACAGGATGTGTTCTGATCCTGCCGGACGGGTTGCGCACGTAGTCTACGAGGTACTACCTTTGAGGTCCCCAGGGAGGTCGGCTCCGTCACCTGCTCACAGGCCAAAGAGACCGTACCACTATTCCCTCTCCACGTCTAACCCGGGAAGTATCAAATTCTTTCTAACTTTCTAAAAATGGGCAATTATTTGGTTTTGTTTTAGCCAGTGGCCCCCACTAGGGTCCGACAAATCCCTAGACGTTTAACGTCGGATCCGCGCGTATCTAATTTCCTAGTTTGGGTGCTCAGCGTGGGTCTAAAATTTTCTTTTCTAATGAGTCGCACCAGTCGTACCTATACAACAACAATGATTAATAAACTAATTTGTAATCGGCGAGTCACGCTCAGGTTTGCTTCTTCGATGCGCGTGTCAAACCTGAACGTGGGTCGTCGATCGGGGTGACGGATTTCAAACCCCTTCAATTCCTATCGCTACAGTGGGTCAACAAAACACTTACACAATTCGGGTTTTCAGCGAGCATTTATTGATGAGTTACACAAAAATTTACGGGTACGCGGACAGATACATATTGTACGGGCAGATACAATAGCGTTATGTCACATTTATAGCACGCTAATACGTAACAAGCAGAGCATCGGTTGGGGAGGGTCGCGGAGTCATCGCCTTTTTCATGGAACTCACACAGCTGAGTCAAAACACGGCATATACTGTGAAGCCTTATCTTATGACAGCTGCGCTTACCTTACTCATGGAAAACAGTAGTGGGTGAAGTTAAGATTAGTACTAATGGGTGCTACGGTTAGTTATCGACATCATGAAGGCGCCATCGAAATAACTAGTGGCTCAGTACTACATTCGCTGACAATGTTGGGTACTCCGATACACAATAGGTTCAGGTAAGCGAAAGGCGGAACGAGGCGGGGATACGGGGATGAGCGTGCAACGGGACGTTTGCGAGACTTCATCTTGCTCATGCAAATCACAAACTTATGGTACATAATGATCAGGTAATTGAATTCGCAATTAGTAGCAATGCGGTTAACTTATGACAACAAACACAATAATGGATACAACAATGCTTGAGGATATCATGACAAGAGTATGTAATATTCCTTGGTACGACTCCTAAGTGTTTTTCTAAGTGTGCGACAACGGTACGCTACAAGATTTTCTCCTACTCGCATACATACATACAATCCTTTGGGTGACCATGGAAAATCTGTAATGAAATGTCCAAAGACTCTACTTAATTTTGATGCTCGTTCCCTATTAGATTATTTTATGAACACAACAGCAATAAGGTCTTAATTAACCGAATTCTTCGATCCAAGTCACTAACAGAACAGACGTTTCAAATACGCCAAAGTGCGTTACAACAGCAGGAAAAGGAACGATCAGGCGGACTGGCCTTTCGTACAACTTACGGGGTCCCGGGAGGATGAAGTCGGGACACGAACTTTGAGCTTTTCCTAACGAAATTTTGGGTTCCACTTTACTATGCGGTTGTCCCTATGATTTTAACTAAAACGGGTACGACTGATGGAGAGACCTCATATGCCCTTGGCATGACTCTAATATTACTGAAATCTACTTCGAGGTTACTTGGAAAGCGTTCAAAAATTGGAAAGCGTTCAAAAATGAGCTCCATTTCGTACTAAGATTTAACGGTTATTTCGAGCAAACTCTGCTCGACGAATCGGGGCAGTGAACGAAGGCCCCGGTTGATAGGACAACCGTAGCCAATTTTATGCTCGGAGGGGCACTCGGTTCTAGTCTTTAAATCGTTCAATTCCTGGTTTCCTCTCCTAAATTTACGTATATTCTGAGTTAAGACTGGGGGGGGCTTTCGATGTCTAATACTCACTATTCTGCCAGCCTTTCTCGACTAGATTTTGCTCTGCGGCTGGGCTTGACCTCCGGTGTTGATTTCCTGGGACCGGGTCAACGGTCCTCACAAAAATTGGTCGGTCGGGCCGAGACCCGATAGACCCGACATCGCGTCTAGCGACGTCGTCAATTTTATTCCTACAAAACTTTACCACTAGCTGGGAAATTTACCAACTCTGGTAAACTTGATACTGCTGCTACGGTGGCAGTGTATAAGAATTTCGCGACTGCGATGCAGTCGTGCTGCATTGATGATTGTACTCAAGGGAGGAAAACTGAACTGTAAACTCAGAAACTTGGAAAATGTGTGTAAACGCGAGACCAATACCTATCTGTAAAACTGTATATGCTGCGGCGAAAGCTACAAATTCAACGAAAACCTGAGCGGCTTTTGCGCTGCTCGGGTTTAAATTTATCCTAACTTTTGACCGGGCCACGGCTTTGCCGGGCTTACTAACTCAAACGGGAGGCCTGACGGGCCCCTATTGGCACAGTAAAAATCATCGAGATTCCTGGAGAGAATTTTGATTGATGAACATTTCCAATTTCAGGTGGGGGGCGGACCCCTATCGGGTCGTCGGGTTTGTAATTCCGACCTGCTAAAGTTAAATTTTATGGTACTATCCAAAAGTAGACATACTTGCGAAGAAACTGCGAGAGTTTCACCGAAATTCCTGGAAGAATTCTTAAAATGTTTTACTTTTAGTCCTAATTTCACGTTTTGATGGTGTTATGCCACTTTAGGGCCGTCGGGTTTCGGTTTCCGACTCGAAATCGACATGTTTTAGGCTCCTATTCGTCACTAGACATTACTACGAAGAAACTACCAAAATTTGAATAAAGTTCCTGGAGTAGGTCCTAAGATAATTAAATTTACATATCTTGCTGGAAACACGCTCCTTTTGGGTCATCGGGTTTATGTTTCCGATGTAGTATTTAAACGTTTTGAATGCTAAATCGATAGCTCGGGTCCTCCTCAGGATCCATGTAGAAGTTCGACCAAATTCCTGGGACAGTTCTCTAGATGAACTGAATCTCCTATTCTAGCAGGGGCGAGCCGTCACGCTCACGGGACATCATATCGGTATAAAATTTCGGCTGGCAACGCTGCCTACAGCGCTATTGACTTATTAATGAAGCTTAATCAGGTTTTGTTCACGTAAAACGATCCGCAAATAACAAATAAATCCAATCGACGAAACCATAACAGCTGGACAGACTCTTGTCCAGGTAAAATCGTAAAACGCATAAGATCTTGAAAGCCACCTTTGGCAAATCCTAAATAAATCAGGCTCGTTCGTGTATGACCGTGGATGATTCGGAGTTCGACTGATACGTTCCAATCAAAATAAAGTTTATTTAGCCTCGGTCAGCTCAGGTAATGTCGTCCTAATTCCTAACTCATCTCAGGGAATCATGTAAAATTCGTCTAGACGCGAGTGTCGCGTTTGTTTGTGTCCTAACTCATTGACCGAGGGAGGTCCAGTACGACTCTGGCTATTGGGTTGATTTATTTGAAAGTCCGGTCACCAACGCATGTTTGCGGGATCAGCTAGGACGGACGGGGCTATCACGTAAACATAAGTATGGACAGGGAGTCCATAGAAACTTTCACTCATAGAAACTTGACACAACCGACTCGGTTCTATCCTTGCTATTCTTAAAGCTAGCCCTGTCTGATAACGAAAACTTAGGTGGCTAATCCACCTCCCTGTCCATACTCACGTATCCTGGTCTTTCGAGTCGACGTCCATCGCATCCATCCAGCCGCAATCACCATTTGGGAAAACCGTAAAACCAAAGCAAAGCAATGAAACCAAAATACTAAAATCTATAAGCGCCAGAGTCGGTCTGCAAAACGACCGAACTCTGCGCTGCCGCAGTCGTACTGAACGCTCGTGAGTCTTTGCGACTCTGCTTTTATACTCCGATTTGAAATTTTGAATTTTAAATTTATCGGAGCCGTTAAAGTGCTTATTCAGCACTTTTGGTCCGATTTCTGATCTAATGTGACTTAATTAAATCAACACTCTTATCGGCCACATTCCGATCATATTTTCGGAAATTTCGGGCCGAATTTTATATGAAATCTTATATAAATTAAATGATTTACGACCTTGTTGACTACAAATTTATATTAAACTCCTAGAAACTTCTTATAAATGGAATGCTAAACTCTGCAAATGTGATACTAAACAAAATACAAACTCCGATACGTAAACCGTTTGTTGACGCGAAGACACTAGAAACCTCGAATACAAAGCTCCACAACTGCATACAAATTCATTATAACGTTCATATTTAACGAGCTTTTACAGAAGGTCCAGCGTTTTGACTTAACATCAAGCTTCTATCAGCTGATAAGAAAGTGCCGGAGACACCACATAAAAGCCAAATAAACGTAATATAAAGCTAATATAAACTTAATATCCAGTCAATATGAAGCTTATTTATTGCCGATAAGAAGTTCTTCAGGAAAACATTATTTTATATTGCTAAAACTGCACATCAGCTGAGGTCGAACTGTAAACAAGTCCATACAAAGTCTGCGATACACTCCCAGCCTCGCCTCGCATACCTCGAGAAAGTGTCGGCTTAAATGAAACGCTATTGCTGCAGACGTACAGCGAACGACAAGCGTACCGTCACTGCTAACTTTATATAAATTTAATTCTATACCTGTTATTTACTCAAAGAAAGTACAAATCCTACATTTTATATAAACTATATATATATATATACATATACCTGTGGATGCATATAAGGGATTGAGGCTGGCCGACGCGGCTTGTGTAAACAAAAAGAAAAGAAACGCAAGGGCAAGGGGCAAAAAGAGGGTGGGGTTCCCGGGGAGATGGCCGAAGTACCACGAAAGCCTCGGATTCGGATTCAGCTAGTCCGTCCGAGCATAGAGATATGTAACAGGACCGTCTTCGGTCTTCAGGGGGGAAAATGAGCTCTTGGGGGAGTGTCCATGCCAAAATTTTCAAAAATCGGGGTGTTTAAACGGTTCTCCTGGGTTCGGGGTACACTTTGCTGGGGTGTTTTATACATTTTTGAATTCGTCTCGACACGGGGATTCTAATAAGGGGTGACACGCCTGTCGAGGCGTTATTTTGAAATCTTCTTACGGGGTACCCAAAAGTGGGCGCACCTAGACCCGTCCGGGCTCAAATGAAAGCCCCGGGTCTGGGGTTTCTAACGATACTAGGTATATAGTTTTGTGACCATAATTCGTCGAATTAGTTGGTTAAATGTATTTTACCAGCTTACTTATATACTAATTTGTCCCTAATTCCGTGGATCCGGATCGGATTTCCACGAAACCGGTCTCATTCGAAAGGCCGTAAAATTTGCTATAATAAATGTTAAGTACAAAATTTTGGAATTCCCAACGGTTCCGGAGTTATGGACCGGAGCCGATATTTTCGGTCCTTAAATTTCCTAAGTTTTCATAAATTTCGACTTTTGCTGCTTATCTCAACCAGCGAAATTGAACGCTGGTAGAGGATATTTTGTAAAGTTCGACTAATTACCAGTGTAGCGAGCACTGGTAAACTTTATATTTCGACGTTGAACTTATAATTTTCAGACAACTCTCTCAATTGCTGTTCGCTTTCGGGCGAACAGTCGCATTTTTTGTAGTCCTCATTCGTGAGGACGGTCGTGACGGGTGTCCGTCACGGCCAGTAATTCTTATAAAAATTTGCAACTCGTTTCGAGGTCCTACCGCTCGGGGTAGGGCAATTCCTACGTAGTCTCTTATTCCGGGTTTAGCGGGGAGTCGTACCGTCCTAAAATTTCCTACGAGATCGCGTATGGCAAGGGCTCGCCATACTCAAGTTCTGTACCTATAAAAATCTCAGTTCGCGTGCGCAAAAATCCTAAAATTCCTTCTAAAACATGTCAAAGACGTTACACTCCTCTGATCATATTCCCAGCCTAAAATTATGAAGATACACAACAAAGTATGACAATCAGAGCATATAAATCATGGTCGAACGCAGGCGTTTTTTATGGCCTGTTCGACCCAATAAAACGATACAATCATAACACAATATTGGCATGATACGGTATACGACAATAACAATGGATGGTATGAACAGTGTACGATAATTAATGAACAATTTATATCCCAATCAAATTGTCGAAACTTGTACCTGAAAACATGTATAGACAACAATATCAATTCCACGGCACACAGTTATATCATACGGTCATGGTAACATATCGAAAATGTGCCTTTATGGCCATCAAACGAATAACAATAACGATGATAAGGGTACATAATTCAACTATACATACAGGGTGCCTTTATGGCCAATAGAAAATGATGCAAATACTAATATATATGTACCAAAGCGTGCCATTGGGGCACTATAATCAATATGTACATAGCTGAATATAGACATCTGCACAAACGATTACGATTCTTCAGCAATTATTACTTTCCTGAAATGGCAACGGTAATACCCATCTTGATCAAAACATATCGGCGGTGCAGGCCGAAATACTGAAAATACGAATCATTCACATGGCGGGACTATTTAGATCTGGTTACTCCGTTCGCTTATATATATATATAGATGGTAGGATTGAATTTGTTCCAATTACATACGTATATACTTTGATTTTAGTTCTATTCCACTTTTCTACGTATATATCCGATGATTTCTGATTTATCGTAACTATGTGCTTACATAACCTTATTGCTCTTGCGAGTTATTTCGATTGCTAATTTACGTATATACTGCGGTTCAGGATTGGTGCCAGTTAGGCGATCTTCTATGAGGTGACAACAGGGTTTTATGGTCAACGTGTGTATATATAAAGAACTCAATATATATATTCGCTTGTGATTAATTGATTGTGCTTACCTAGATATACGTATTATAAAGCAAGGGTGGGTTCCGTACCCTTTTGGGCTATCCCTGTCGGGTGTTCCGGGTTGGGGAGAAACCGGTGACTGAATTCGGAAATGTTGACCACTATACACGTGGTCGCGATTATCGGGGAACTTGACTAAATGTTGACCATTACGCTATGGTCGGGATTTTTAGTACGCGGAAAAATGTTGTCCATTATACTGTGGACGGGATTTTTGTATTCGGAAAAAATGTTGTCCATTATACTGTGGACGGGATTTTTTGGTACTCGAGAAAATGTTGTCCATTATATTGTGGACAGAATTATTGGTGGTCGAAAAATGTTGACCATGGCACTGTGGTCAGATTTATTTTTTATTCGAAAAAATGTTAACCATTGGGTGTGGTCAGATTTATTTTAAATGTTGGCCATTATCGTGTGGTCAGGATTTTCGTAAATGTTGACCATAGCTGTGTGGTCAAGATTATGGGTTTCCGCTAAAAGTCTGCCATTAGGCTGTGGTCAGGATTATCCACCTCGTAACGATCCGTAAGGATCTGTTACACTATTATAAAACAGAGGTTACTGTAGTCCCCTAGTGTCATTAAATACTGACAACCGACTGCCTGCATAAACGATTGCTGATGAATTCATTCGTATCGTTACAAGCTAAAACAGACTTTATAGTAGCTATCAACGCGAATTATGTCAAAATTCTTGCCACACTAAACACAATACGAATCGCATAATTCCAGCTGTGGATATATCTGTCATGGCGATTCCAGATTATTCCAATTCTATTCTCGATACTTCCATGCTGACGTTGTTTACAACAGTGACTAAAGAACATTCATGAAATTTTAAAATCTCTCGAATGATGTAGCTATGTGTATGTTCGGGTAAATATACTGCTGCCCAGCAGCGGTAGTCAGGGCTCGTGAGTACCGAGTGTACCGATTGCGCAGTTTTGTCTACTTGTTTTGCTTTCTACTTGCTTTCAAATAAACTTATTTACTTTACCCTCGAGTCCTTGTGTTTACCTACCCTCCGATTCCCGCATACTAAAATAACTACGACACTGGATGCAGTGATTGTTTGTCTTGCCAATAATTATTTGTAAAACATGTTATGCTGGAATAATTAAGTAATACATTTGAAATAAAACTAATATACACCTGACATGAACAAAAAATCTGCAATTTAGTAATCTATGGAGACAAGTCTCTTTTTTGAATAAGTACAACCTGGTGCTCAATACTAAGCCGGCGGGCGACTAAGTATGGGAAAGGCACCCTGTTAGGCCGGTGGGGACCAAAATAATGAGGAAAACATGAACCGGGGAAGAGGCAGCTTCTTATGAACAGGGACGCGGTGTAAACCAGGCATGGGGGCGGCCCCTACAAAGGAGAACCCAACGAATTAACAATGTTTGCATTAGCAATTTAGTACATTTCGAACAAAATTAATATAATCCCCTGATGGTCACAGTACTACCGACAATCAAAGTTTAGTCTCATATAAACAGGCACATGCCTACCGAATAAACCATTCATAAATGTCACTACTGAGGATAAAAGTAATATACTAGTAGAGCATACCAATGGAGCAAGAGCCCTCAAATTACGTTCTGCATGACCGGTAGCAACATGTAATGCATCCGTAAGAGATATGTGATGTAGGAGACGAGCAACCTAAAACATGGCGAAACTTTTACCACTACCACAATCAAATTATAACCATGTAACGAATAAAAATGAAATATAAAGGCGTCTAACGTCCGTCGACATAGGAGGGCGCTGTGCGCAATCCATGATTTTCCGCATGCTCCCTAATTTTTAATATTTCCCCATGTCTCCCAATTTTTCCTCATGGATTTGTTTTTCTGCGTCGTAATAGAGTCAAGCTCAACAGGGTCTTCTTTTCCCGCCGACTTCGCGGTGCCCGTTCCCACCGCTGTCGTTTCGCTAGATAGTAGACAGGGACAGTATGAATCTCGTTAATCCATTCATGCGCGTCACTAATTTACTGGGCGAAATGCGCGACGGGCGCACAACCGCAGCGGACATACACTTATGCGGGTAACCCCATGGAGACCTATAATATACTAGCTTCTCCAAACCTGGGCGGGGGACTGCATGTACCTTAGGATAACGCAATAAATGAAAATAAAAACCCAAAAATAGAGCATAGGCAAGTGTTCGCCATAGCATAAAACGGTTGAAACATCCTTGCCATAATAAAGTATCAATAAATTTGCTACTTATACCATCTACATTTTTCTGCCATATGGTCAGCCTACCTAGGGTCCGCTAACTAAATCCTTTAGTTGTTTCTACTCGTCTTGGAAAAGCCAGTAATATACAATGATTGATATATCAGGGCACGCAAATATGAACAGTGAGGCACTGCCTTCTTCATAGAGTGGAAATGGAGCCGCCAGAATGTTCGGGCTCTCCAGATTGTTCGCCTTGGTAAATTTTGGCTTCCCAATGTCCAATACCAGTACCCCCGATGGTTTGAGGTGACACCAAAAAAATTATTCGTCAAAATATTCGTCGTAACAAAATTTAATACCACTGCTTTATTCCGACTATTTATATAATTCTGAGTCAAACGACACGCGGCCTGCATATATACGCATTTCCAGTCAGAAACAACGAATATTTTGTAAATGCACGGCAACACGATAAAATGCAACAAGTCGCCGTAGAGAGTAACCAGAATTCCCGTCCCGTCTAATTTTTCCGGGAATCGAAATTCCAGTTTCACCGTTTCTGATTTATCCAGGATATGTGCATAGCAAATTTGTGGCATAATTTTCCAATTCGTAGTTAAAATTAGCTAACTATACCGTATCAGTGCAACAGTATTCTTGGCACATTTAAATAACATGAAAACACTGAGTTTTTGTCTTTGTTTTCACTCTGGTATCTTTGATTCTGGTTCTTTAACAAAATTTTCAAGCAACACCGGATTGAACCTGGATCGTTTTTGTACGCACCTACTTTCGTTAGCCGCTACAGTATATAGCAGCTGTTGCTCGGTTTCTTGACGAACCTCAAAAAGCGAACGAACAAAAACGCAAGTGCAAACGCACGGTACGCGACAAATTCAATTAGTGCGTCGTGGTGTCGCAAAGTACACTGGTACGCACGTGTCACCCAACGCGGGAAAAGGTTAATTTCCCAACAATGTGCTTCCACCCTACTATACAGTTCATAAGGCAGAGATAACACTGGTTAATTAAACACTACATTATAATTGATGAGGTACTCATTGTACAGAATTTGTTAACTATGCCATTGCACAAAGGTTCCTGCAACAAACAACTGCTGACGATTATTGTGTCTTTATCAGTCCATTTTCAGATAATCGAGAGAAAACAACATGAAGCAAAAACGAATAATCCACTTTGCTAAAAATTGTGTAATACTAATTCGCCAGTGTGGGTAAACGAATCAGCGCGGTCAATCTGGATTCATCGCCTGATTCGGGTTCCAAATTGAGCTTCTGAGCACCGATCAAAGGCACAGATAGGTGAAAATACACCCATGGTTGTACATTAAAAATAGTGCCTGTAAATATTCAGCAAATACTATTAGCTCCTTCACACAAACGTGAAAAATTAGGTGCCTAGTTGCTATTTGGGGGCATTAATATTAGCAAAACAACGGTCGCCAGAAATAATTTTAAGAAAAAGTTTTACAATGTAAAGCCATAGTACTTACCGAATTGGCTGTTTTCCACGTAAGTAAAATTGAATTCATCGCAGCCAGCTATCCCAAAAATTTAGACTCACTATAGCCCCAACGTACAAGTAATTGAAAAATGCAAAAATTTTTTTAAAGATTTGTTACCGAAATCTAAGATTTATACTACCACGCAGCACATCAGAAGAATAAAGATGCTGATTAAAGTTTTTAATTTCACTTTACAGATTAAACGAGGTTCCGATTTCAGATCTTCCCGTTGCGGCAAAAAACTACAGTTCCTGTTCCAGCTGATTTCAGTTCCGGTTACGCACTAGGCCCCTGGTAACTCAGAGGGCACGGTTTCCTTCCAACTCACGTGGGAGAAATTCCCAGGTTCTAGAGGCGCCTCCCAAGTGGTATTTCAAAATGTTGCGTCGAGACCTGATGAGCGAAAACCATCGATGTTGTGCTATTGACTGTAGATTGTAGCTGCGGCACGCTTTATACATTACAGCAGGTTGTCAACACAGGGTATCACGCTACTTGGCTAAAAGTAATCTTGACGTGACAATTTCACAGAGACCTTTGTAGATGCTAATATCATATTTCTAAATAAATACAGTAGCGCCCAAAACAATATTGTAACATTTACTTCTTGTATGTGATCGGCATGTTCGCGAAATTTTTCAATAAATTGCTCAACGCCGTCAATGTCTCCAGAAACGGAAGAGGTTTTAATCGAAGTTAGAATAATGTGATCTTCGTTTTCGCGAAAAATTTCGCCCACTTGATCCATAGCGATCATCTGCAGCTAAAACATCAAAGTGGGAGCCTGCAAACTTGCGTCGTTTTCAGCTTGTAACAATCACTTGGGTTGCGCAGTAATGGTGTATCAGCACATGTAGGACATCATCCAGAAACGCTGAACACATGGCTCAAAGGCGTAGGAAGATTCATATGGAGCAGAACCGTTAATAATTTGCGAATGTTAATCAGCGACCGCTGATAAATCAGAACTACATGTCTATCTGTTGCCCACTGTGGCTTTGCCAATATGTATAGTGCATAATTACCGTTGAGTTTACCCTGAGTAGTACCAAACATTAATTGGGCAAAAACTAGGCATGACCTACTCTAGTTCTTCAACTCAAAGATAAAACATTCCAATGCTCTTTCAAGTTGTTGGTAAGGGTGGTGGTCACCTATAAATTATAAGCATATTGCAACAGATACTACTGCAAGCAAGACACACCATAAAACGTGCTAAATTTGAAATCAATAGTTGCAAATTTTTGTGCTAAAGATAGATAATCACGTTATTAGGTTACCGTGGTAAACTAACGTTTTCTTACATCATCGACTATGGCTCAGGAATAGACGGATATGTAATTTTTACCATAAATTTAAACTAATCATGGGCACATAATGGGGGAAGCATTTCTCTGTATGCATTCCGTTCCAGGATCAACGATTAAACAAAGCTACGCCAAAATTAAATCACGTCGAATATTAATTGTTGTTTCCGTCTATAAGGTGGTCTCCGCAAAACTGACGTGGTAAAATTTTTACAGTACACGTGAGCTAAGCTATTGCAACTGCACGGTTGACATCCGAGTTGTTTTAGCAACGAAACAAGAGAGCAAAAACAACCAAATTTGGGTCAAAATCGCATAGGTATTGCTGTTTTAACTACAGCTAGAAGTTGACTGATAGTATTTGGTTTAAATTTTGAGAGTGGGTGTACCTATAAGCTGAACATTATATCGCCAGTATTTTCCTAACGTCTTCCCAACTATGGTCATTCCTTGGTGTCCACTTTAATGCCAAGATCCCGTTACTGAGAAAGATCAAACGAAATAATAGTTGTAGAAAGTTAAAATAATGTTGTTATAGCTAAATACTGACAACTAAACAACAGCAATACTCGAAAACGTTATACCAACAAAATTTACCTGTTTCTTCAAATCTTTTAATATTTTACTTATTCGATGTACAATTGTATCAACAGTTTCACCAGAAAACTTGTCTTGTTGTTCCTAGGGTATACAGCATTATAATAGCTTCTAGAATTACGCTGCTGTAGGTTAAGACAATATTGTAAACGGATGCGACCAAATCATAATATGTTCAGTATACCGGACTCAGAGTACATACCATTGTGACGCCAGGCACACAATCTCTCACAACACTTACATCAAATTTTAAAAAAAAATGTCAATATTCTTTATACAAATAAAAGAGTAATAGTAAGCTTATCAATGAGTTCCATTTTAAATTCTGGACAGAATCAATACGTTTGATTTTAGCAAAGATTCTATTACAATCGGTTCTAGCAATTTTGTTATAAATCGATTTCAAATGTCCAGTTGATTTTCTGGTGTCAGATTTGATACTAACATAACGATTGAAACAATAAAATCTAATGCAGGAATTATTGCTGGGGTTTCGTTTTACCGCCTCAATTTATTCACACATTTTACAGTAGTTACAATACAAGGAAAATCCTATTTTAATCCATTTGCATCCATTTACAACGAACGATACAGTCAAACAGACTCGTTTTCATTTTTATTTCCAGTGGTTTCAGTGATGGTCATTTTTCTAACACCTAAATCTATAACCAACTTGGAACGTTATTACGCTAATACTATAAATAATGATGGCTCTGCACAAATATTGTTCTTACGCTAGTGCCAAAAATGACTATCCGCATTAAGACACTTTCGAACATAATACTCGGTCGGCTGTTTTCAGGAATGTAAATAGAAATCACTAGAAATACAATAAATATTTTGATACATATATTTTTCTTGCTCAAAATGCCAGGACATCCGTTCTTAAAGTGCCGCCATTAATATATTTTATCATTTCCAAACATAAAAAAGATCCGTGTATAACGTGTATAAGTACTTTAACTTTACCATTTTACTATTTTCATCTTCATGAAGTATAACCAATATTCAATAACCGAATCTTAGTCGCATATTTTAAGCGTGTACCTTAGCCAACAAACCATATACTTTGTTTAAATTATACACTTTTTCAATCGTTTGTTTCAAAAAATGCAGACTTACTGTATAGATTAGCGAATGGGCATGACATTAGAAATTTATTGTTCAGATATGGGTTTTTTCTTGAGAAAATTATTGCCCTTGTAAGAACGCCTCAGCCTACACAAAAATCGACAATGTTTTTTCTAGAATTCCATACATTGCGAGGCAAAAACATAAAAATTAAATTATATAAATTTTTTTACAAATAGCTTTAAACTTTAGTATCATTTTTTACCGTTTCTGTCTAACTTAACTATTCTAGCACTCTGCATTAAAAATTTTACATCAGTATTTTTAAATTTATTAAGAAATAATTCAATTAAAACAAATTACGAAGCAATAACCAATGGGTTTGAAATTTAGCAATTACTTAACCGGAGCAGCATCCATGTCACCCCACCGCCCACCACAGGTAAAATCCATTGTCCACTGAGTACAAGCGATACGAAAAAGGGTTACTACCACGTGGTAAAATTTTCGGCAAATGCAAAAGAATGAAATATATTTATTCAAAGTTAAAACGCATGTAAATATCCAAAAATTCTAACATAAAGCCTTGAATCCTGACATGTCCACGAACCCTCCCAAACCGGGGACACCAAATGGGGATCAAACCGGAGAAAGCAAACAAAACGGACATGGAGAACCAAATGAGGCCTATTTTCGGTAAGATATAAAAGCTGCGAAAACTGTAAAACATGAACGTTTTTAGAGCATTTTTAGAACTAAATATGTAGCAGTTATCAATTTTACAGGCATGTGAAATTAAATTAAACAGTTCGTTAGCAAACTGAGCATTATGACAATAAATTTAGCATGAAATGCAGTGCATGGACTGGATCTGCCCAAAAAAGAAGACACAAAAATGAAAATAGAGGACATATACAAGAGCGGGCCGAGAAGGGATGAAGAAGCGTCCGCCTCCCGGAAGCTTTTAGCACGAATTATCATTTTTATAAATTTCCATTATTTCCGCATCATCTGACAAGTCACTTCTGAAATAAATTTTTGGGATAGTTAGTGAACACATTGTATATTTCAGAAAAAAGGTGGCTGGGTAGCTAACGAAGCACAGTCGGCTCATTATAGCGGTCACCTGTAAAACAAATGACACAGTATCAGTCATGGTAGCTACACGATGAGTAATTTCTGAATATTGGGTAGTTTGTTCTGCTAATTTGTCGGGTTCGCGTTCAATTTTGGCCTAAAGCTTCGATTAATATTTTAACGCCCTAACCCCCATAGAGTAATTTTTCCCACTCTTTCCAATGAAGACGGTTTCAGGACTCTATCTGTTTAAGGACCTTTAGCAAGAGGCCCTAATTTGAGGGGTCGAAATACTTAAAAACGTGGGTTTTGGTTTTTTCACAAGTTTGACCATATCTTTTGATTGAATGTACCCATTTGGTTCAAATTTAGATAGAGTGTACAAAAGACAATGGTCTATGTAACAGTGTATATAGGTAGGTAGCCGCATTAACAAGATATTGAGTCCGATATTGCTAATATTATATGTTTTTAAATTTTGTAAAATAGGGCTGATGTTATGAGGGTATATAGAAGGTGTGTATGGAAAAACGGCTTAGTGAGGGGGGTTCGAGGGGTTTCAGGCCCCCAACTTAGTCTAAGAGCATATGGGTTTTCCTCCATATCCGAAGAGATCCAAATTTTCGTTGTCCGCTAAAAAAGAAGAAATATAAATTTCAAAATAGAGGACAGTTTTGGAAATAGAGGAAAAGTTATGAAAATTTCCATGCTTTGGAAATGTCAATATTAGTTGCTAAACTTCATGCACGCAGTTTTACGTGCTTTCGCTAAATAGCAAATAATATTTTATCTATGCCACTATTACTGTTTTAGGCATCGCCAAATACTTATAATACTAACCGAAACTATTTTGAGAAGTCCCGTAAGTTCAAATTTTATCTCCTCGACGAAATCCAATATCTGTTCTCGGTGGTGATGAGCTGTGTATGCAGAGTCGGTGAAATCCTGTGTCATTTCACAAACGGAATCCAGCGCTTGCAGCAGGCGCTCGCGTATACCCGGTCCAACAGAGTTTGTAACTCGAACCATTTCTAGCGTCTCCTAAATCAATCATATAAATAGTCTCATAATGTTGCAGCACTCTACTGAGAAACTAACAGCATTTAAGTGTGGTGTAAAATTGCAGCCTAAAATGGTGCTTTTCAATAAAATAAACGTTTTGTTTCCCGTGAAGCGTATTGGAAGGGTATATTCTGTGACTAGTCATGTCATACTGAAAATTACAGTACAAAAATTTAATAGAATTTATCATTACATGCTAATATGAATTCGAACTTAAAAATAATTAGCAACCTTTCTTCATTTTGATGCATTACTAATGTCGTTAAATGCTTCTGACACACATTTTTCATAGGTTCATGTAAAGTGTGCCCAAATACTAATACACACGAAAAAAACACTAACAAACGAACCAACAGTTGTCTTGCCGCTACGTTAGCTGTCATTTGAAATCCAATATCAAGTGGTTCATCCTCCTGATAAGTAGTAGGAGCAGCCGAAGAAGCAGCTGCTGCATTGTTGCTAGACATCATTCCCATTCCAACGAAGTATCGACTAGGATCAAAAGCAACCATACCTAAAATACGCTGACCGTACAGACTACAAGCGTTGTTAAGATTTATTGGCTATGTATTGATAAAAAGATGACGTTTTTACTATAGATTCCACATTAAGTTGATCATATGGCGAAAATTTAATTCCCTTGCCTGTTCTGCGTCAAGAAATGTTTACTTTGTTAATATTGGTGCCTGTAATACAATTTAATTGCATCCTTCAAAAATCGCTAATCTAATACTGAAGCATTAGAGATGCAAAACTAAGCGAAGATCGGTTAAGACATTACAGTAACATCAAATTTTGAAGCGAAATCTGTTTTAACGTGTTTACAGCATCGGATAACTGTAAAAATATATGAATTTCCCTGATAATTTGCTCACTTTAGTCAAACTACGTAACGAAACAATTTCATTAATAAATAAGCTTGAAAATGAAAAATCAAAATTGAAATAAGCTTGAATTATGCCTAAATCTTAATATACCGGAACTAACAAAATGACTGCCGTTGGCGCTAAGTTCGGCCGCAGCGCATAAGTAAAAATTCCACTGAAATAATTATTCTATTATTAGTTTTAATACTATTTCCTATTATTTCAATTCCCCAGATCGAAATTGATAATAATTTGTAAATAGTACTGTACGTTACGTTTGCGATGAAACTATAATATGTAATTATTGGTTTATTAAAAATCAGCGGTATATATTGTACTAAATTTTCAAAAAAATTAGTCTGGAATCTTCTATGAAATATCACATTAAAGTTTCCATCAATTTACTTACTTAATCAAACGATTACTTTCCACGATAGCAAGTTCATACATTATTGTATTATTTAACCCTTGAGAAAAAATTTATATCAGTTTTGTTTAAGACCAATAACATAATCAGCGATAATGCGCATAATATCACAGCGGATAAAAATCCGAAGGAGCATATCCTTATGTTAACGTCCTACTTGCACCAAGCTAAACTATTATCGCTATTCACACTACTTGAAACCCGCAAAATAGAATTCTACAAATCGAAACAAGAACATAACGAACTAAATTTGTCGAATGAGATTTCATCTACATAATTCCAGAAATGTACATGCACTAGTTTTAGTTTAGCCAAATCCTATTGCAAATGTAGCGATTAATAGCTATTAATTCGAACATACCATCGCATACACAAAGACCTAGCAGTTGAAGCGCAATTCGCATTTGTTTAAATACACCATCACGAGTTTGTCGCGCTGAATCACAGTCTGGATGTCGTAACAAAGTCTAAATATAGAAAATAAAAATACACCTATAACTAGCTAATATTCGATAAGAAATCAACGGTGTCAAAGATATCATTATTAAAACAAATCCAACACTGCAATTCTGCACGTTCCTAAACCTTTGAAAAATCAAGAATGTAGTTATAGAATCCCTTGAACCGAAAACTATGCCGTTTCAAGCGAACATACGCCCAACATGATAGAATATGTTAGTAATGCAAATTGTCGATGGTATTCCACTCTTTCGTGAGTACGACTTTCTTCAGAGTTGCTTTGCTTTTGCGATTGTATAACTCGCGCTGTTATAAAAACAGGAGAAAGTCAAATAGCCACATTCATTGTGGCACAGTTCACAACGGTAGCTGAGCTCTCCATTCGCTGAAAATTGTGCCAGGGGCATGAACCAGGGGCCCCTCTGGTTCCGAACCGGGGCGCGCCCGATTTTGCCAGGGGGCATGTTTCCAAAAGAAAAACATTTAAGAATCGAGTCAGAAACACTATCAAAATGGTTTTGATGGAGAGAAAAAGCGAGTTTGAAGCAATTTTGACAAAATTTACGAAATTTTTGACTTCAGAACAGAATTTTAGTACAACTTTTGGTCAAATTTTATATACTTTGGGCCGATTGAAAACAAAAAATTTCCCAAGAGGCAATGAACCGAGGGAAGCCCAAAATTTTGCCAAAGGAGATCAACCGGAATGCGCCTGTTCTGAACCAAGGGGAACTGAAAAATGCTAGGAGCCCCCACCCCAATTTGAAGAGCTCAGGGTAGTAATACCTAAACACATTTCCGTCGGAAACCCATCGATAAGCCAACCAAATCAAGCAACGATATAGAGATATTTTTAACTTCCTAGACCTTCTTCAGTATCTCAAAAAATAGACTAGCAGCACTCTAGCTAAACATGGCGGGCACATTTCAAAAAATCATAAGATGCTTTATGGCCGATGCTACAACAGGATTCCACTGGTCCAGACCATCCTTTCAGCTGTACGTTGACGAGAAAATTTCAGCGGCTCTGAAATATTTCGACAGTTCAAAAGAAAAAATGGAGTACAAACGCACTAAAATTTGTTCACATAATAAACTAGAAGCGGCACAAAACTCTGTGTTTTTATGCACTGACTACAAGAAGTAAAACTGCTAAATTTAACAATCAATTACAAAAAACAGCTTTAAAGGCAACTGTTCACAATCAAGCTCATACTAAATGGTGAATGCATACAGCGAAAATAAAATTTCTTTCACAAGACAGAAAACTGTTAACCCAACATTATTGATATTATAATAACCAATTTCAGGTTTAAAACAGAGTTTAAGACTACGCGCTTAATAGTATATTACAAAGGTATTATCCAAATTAAACGCTGAAGTATTTCAACATTTTAATTATTTCAGGGCATTTTTAAACTTTGGCTCATGGATCGAAAACGACACTGCTGCTAAACAACATGGTGCGAACAAGTTTCAACCTCGATAAGAAGATTATTTTTTGATTCAACACCTCTGAAAACAGTTTAGCACTTAATATCAGGAACCAGATATTAGCAAAATGATAGTATTAACAGGGTGTCTACGAGCCGGCTCGCTCAATTTTTCAGGTTTTTGGGGCTAATTTTTCACGTTTTTAACAAAGAATTTTAATACCCTCAGCACATGTTTTCAACCTATTTATAAGGTATGCTCTGAGTTCCCGTGGTCAGTGCTATAGCTGCGTTAGGAGCAGCGCTCTTGCTGTGGCGACGAAGGGCCTGTATGCCCATATTGCCAAGTGAAAACGATTTGCTACATGCTGTACAGCGCGCAATTTTGAGATCAGAAGGAACTCTTTGCAACCAGCGAAATTCGGGGAACAAACTGCTGTTGAGCCATGTATCCAAAAAAGTTGAATATGGCATGATGTAGGTATGTATTGTTATAAGTAATTATGGTATGTTTAGAATATCTTAAACATGATTCGTACTTAGAAGCATATTATAACTTTGTGATAATATGCTTCTAACCAAAATAATGTGATAATATGCTTCTAACAAAACCAATTCATTTCTACTCGCCGTTAGGTGCATTATTTCCAAATTCACGCAAAAAGAGTAACTTTTTGCAGAAGTATTCGTTAGTCTCAATCAAAATTATCAAAAATTGGGTTCGAATTCGAATGAATTCGACACAGTCGCAAAAAAATAATTCTATTTCAAGGAGAAAGTACGACCGAATCATGTTTCAGATATATAATAAATCAATCATTATGGGGATGGGAGGGGAAGAAGAATCATTGTTGGAGACCAGTGACGCCATCCACCGGCCAACCTGAAATGAAACATAATCTTAACATCTGGAATTGTGAAAGTCGGAGTCATTAGCAATTAAATTTTGCGTTTAATTAATTCTAAATTCTAGAGGCGAAGAAATGTATTGAGAAGGAAGGGAATAGAAAAAATTATACGGGGCAGCTGCAACCTTATAACTCCTGCAGATTATTTCGAAGTTAAAAAAATTGAATAAAATGAGGTTTTTTCTTGTCATTTTTCGGGTTTTTGGCGATCTTATAACTACGGACATGAAAAATCAGGTTTTTTTAGGTTTTTTGCTAAAAATCAGGTTTTTTCAGGTCGTAGACCCGTATTAAATCAGTACTGTACAAAAATAATAGCAAACACGAAACTATATGCATAAGTAAATTATTAGTCCATATTACAGCAAATCCATAAACCCACTAAGAAATACACAAGAACCAAATTTTGCATAGTAAAACGCTTACCGTGGAACATACCGGAAAAGTTGCTAGTTTTTTCAATATTACTAGTAACTCTATCGACATTGCAGAACATAGTAAAGCATAAGTACACATACGCATTTTGCGTGCACAACCAATCAGCTCTCGGTAGCATACGACGATATGCTATTGTGAATATTACACAGTACTGCACAAGTTAGAACAAAACTAACACCGGCAATAAGTTTCCCATGTCCGAAAACGCACCAACTGTTGGCTATCAGACTTCCAGAGCGTCATAATAAAATTAGAAATTTTGGGTCGAGGAACCATGGGAGCGCCATGCCCCAGTAACGAGCTAATTATGAGTCGCAGAGCAAAACCAACACCTGCAATGAGTTTCTCATTCACGAAAACCCCGAAGTGAAACTTTTCAGCCGCCTAGAACGTCAGAACAAGTTTTCGAATTTTGGGTCGCGGAACTGCAACGGTGCCATACCTCAAAGCCCATAACTCCAGAAACGGAGCATTAAGCGAAAAAACAAAAAATGCACATCAGCATTTATCATTTTACTGTGAAATAAAATCAACCAGAGAAAAAATTCGAAAATTAAGATAAAAATAACCTTGCTTCAATGACCCTCATTTTGACCTCTGAACCAGAACCATGGGGCGCCACACCCCGTACCCATATATTACACAGCAAAACCAACATCGGCAATGAGTTACCCACGCCCAAAACCCCAATTGACACTTTTCAGCCGCGCAGGACGTCAAAAAATGTTTTTGAATTTTGGATCGACGAACCATGGGGCGCCATACCCCACCCAAGAAGCCGTATATCACACAGCAAAACCAACAATGAGTTTCCCATGCAAGAAAACCAACAGGTGAAACTTTTCAGCCGGACAGGACGTCAGAAATAAATTTTCGAATTTTGGGTCGCGGAAGCATGGAGGCGCCATACCCCTTATCTCAAACCATATAACTCCAGAAACGGAGCCTTAATCGAAAAACAAAAAATACACACGGCATTTATCTTTTTATTATGAAATAAAATCAACCAGTGAAAGAATTAGAAAGTTAAGATAAAAATAACCATACTTCCGTGAAGGGTACTAAAATGGGGTAAAAACCCTCATTTTGACCTCTGACCCCGAACCATGGGGGCGCCATACCCCCGTACCCATGAAACCATATGTCACACAGCAAAACCAACACTGGACTTGAGTTTCCCACGCCCGAAACCACCAAGTGAACCAAGAAAAACGTTAGAAAAAAATTTCGAATTTTGGGTAGAGGAACCATGATGGCGCCATACCCCCGTACCTCAAAACCGAATAACTAGAGAAGGCCCCGGAGCCTTAATCGAAAAACAAATAAGCGCTTATCATTTTACTAAGAAATAAAACCAACCAGAGAAAAAATTCTTAGGTAAGCTTAAAATAACCTTGCTTCCGTGAAGTGTACTAAAATGAACCAAAAACCCACATTTTGGCCCCTAACCCCGGAACCAGTCCTCAAATCAAAACAGATGATGTGTACACAGTAAATCGACTATGCCGGTTCGAATGATCCCAAGATCATGAAAATCGGTTAAGTCGTTCCCGAGTTATGGCCGATCACACACACACAGACGGAATTTAAAAGCTTTCATCCTGCAACACACAATCTCCAAGGTGTTACACTACGTTCTGATAAACAATGTTTTTATCATGTTACTTTGGTCAATCAACCAATAATACTGTTTTTACAGAAAAGTTACAGAAAAAACTGTTGTGTTGATATGTCTGCGCCTTTCGGACGTGGTACCATACCTTTGCCGACATAAGCAGCAACAATGTGAATTTTTCCAAAACGTTTCGAGCAATTTGCATTTGAGCACGACGCTTCTCGCTTTTTAAATCCTAAAATAGCGAAGAAGCTATAAAGTAGTGAAGAAAGTATTAAGAGTTAATTTTATGAAAGGTGCAATTTTCAAGAAGTAAATTCGGAGTAATTGACATATAACTAGAGTACACACTGGTGATAAGGTTTGCGCAAAAAACAAACTGTTCGGGTAATAAATAAACGTTGGATATTGTTTCGACATATCCCGGAGTTCCGCTATAAGTAGGAAGGGTTGCTAATCCCTCACTTTCGGCCGCTGGCTCTATTGTTGCTTCCAAAAAGTTAAACCCCTTCAATTTATTTTTGACTACAAGAAATTTCCCCCTCCCACGACCGTTAGGGACAATTAGTTTACATTTGGTATTTCTTGTCCATCTAATTATAAGATGCGAAATACTGATAATAATACTGATAAATACAAATAAGTAGACAAATATATAAGAAAACTGGGGCCTTGCAAATCTTGTGCTTCAGCAACTCTGGATGATAATACCAGATACCGGGTGATCAGCACCCTTACCCCAATGTTACTGGAATTTTACAAAATATTTTCATAAGATATGCCTAAATCAATTCTGACAAATTCTATGGTCTCGCTAGGGAGGGGTAGGCTAGAGAGAGAGTATCCAGAATTATTCCAAGGCTCACCGATTTTCCCATAATTTTTTTGTTAACTTGACCCTCCAGTAGTAAAACGTTCTCCTGGGTGGGAATCGAGGGCGCCGAGCCTCAGGTACAGGTAGATATGGCTTAGTGCTGGTGTCCGCCCTTAGGAATGTGGCAAACTCTATATACAACTCTGTGGCGGCTGTGAAATGTGAAGCACTGGGCGAGACGATACGCATATCACGTTTCATTAGCAACTATCTGATCTTAGGCATGTTACTAAAAACTAAACATAAAGGTACTAGGTGTTTTATATCCAAAAATCCCTAAACAAAAAATAAAAAACAAGGCAAACAAGAAAACAGAATCTTCATGCCTAGTTATGTAATAACTGGTAATAAACTAGTCCAACAAGATTATAATGATGAAGAAATTCGTTTGGACCATCGGCGTCGCAAACTTCAGCTTTAACATAGCAAAAGATAGTAAAAGGCACAACTAGTTGCTTATATCTTTTCGGCAAAATTATGTTATGCTTCTTTTCCATAAAGTTGTGGATTTGGTACACAAATTGTGTATTTTCTCTAGTTTAATGCGCTAAAGGCCTAACGCTAGTTGAGAAAACGAAGAGTGATACGAAACCTGTTCTAAAATGACTCAATAATATTGGTTTACCACGTCGCATAAATACGAAAAAGAATGTAAACCCATCAAAAACGATACCAGACATATATTATGCGCAATGTTTTTAAGACTGCCTACTTCACAATATGGTTGTACCACGAAAAAGTTACTCTGAACAATCTGATATTGTAGTTATGGTCAGCCAACAAATGAAGTAAAATACATGTAAATAGTTTTAGCTATATAATTAAGTACAACTGCGCTGGCAGAATTAAAAATTGAATTTTATGACGCTTTGTGTATACGTGCTAAATTTTACAACTGCAGTGTAAAATCTGAGATAATGTTCTGTTGCTTTAACAATTTTAGCTCACAATATTATCTTCGTTTCGTTCTACACAAAGATCGTGAACACAGATTCGCAAATAATCATAATCAGAAAAATAATACAAAAGAAATCATAGCTCAGAGTATCTAGATATCTTGACAAAATTAATTTTAAATCGTCTGCTTGGTAAATTAATTTGCACCAGGTAGATTCAATAAAACATAAAACTTCAAAACCGGTATCATAACAAAAACTCGTAGCTTTAATATGTATTGTGTGCATATTAACACCATTTACTAGAACATCAAAGTACAGTGCTCCCCAGAATTGGGTGCTATCTTGGCTATCGCTCGAATTAAATCAAATTTGGTCATAATATTGTCGAACTTTGTTCGAAATTTTTAACAAATGTTCTGAATCCGAATGATATCTCTTCGAAATTTTTTTCTATTTTCGAGTCGTGTCCGCGGATAATTACGATTTTGTTTTATGTCCGACGTTCGTTCGCTAATAACATCAGTCTCGTGAATACTGTGCGTGTAAACAATTTGCAAAGACCATGAATGGCACAAAATGAAATTGCGCTGTAAGGCTTATATAAAGATTTTATGCTAAAACTTACATGTTGTCGATCACCAGTTTTGTGAGCTAAGTCAACCATCTCGCCGCCAAATTGTGTAAAAATTTTGACAAACTCAGTAAAGTTTGTCGACGTTTCAAGACGAGTGAGTGAGTATGCGACCTATAATAAATAACTACAGCACATGTGTGCGAATATTAATATTTTTCAATATACATATTCGAATGTCGAATTAAAGGTGTATTACGTGAAAAAATTATTGTTCAGAAGTGTTACGATTATCACGGTTTTTGACAATATGATTGTATTATAGCGAGGTGATCACTACGTAAATCGCAAACACAACGCACAGAAAAAACAAAACAGCTAGTCAAGGTAGTGGGAGTACAAAAAACAAAATTTTGAAAAATATTTATGACTATGATAGTAAGTATGAAATGGCATCACTGGCTTCGTTTAAAAATTTTGCCAGTGGACATAAAATTGGTTCTCATTTGGTTGAACTAAGGGATTTCGAAATAGAATAATTTTGAAATTCAATATTTTTAATTAGAATCGTTAAAATAGTGAACTAAACTCGCCTCAGAAGCACCACAACGAGGTCTTTGCGTGTAAAGCAACTTTTAAACTAGCTTGTTCGTAATTTAATGGGATGTTTCGCACCGAAGTGCGATTTTAGGAAAAATATCACCAATTATTTGTGCCAATTGGGGCCTGCATGCAGGGAGAAGGTGCTATATCTTCTGGAAGCAGAAAAATGTCAAAATTCCAAAAGTTAAAAACTATTATTTCGAACACTAGATCCCACTAAATCAAAAATAACGTAAGTTCAAGGTATTGTCGCTGGTGGAGGAAGCACATAATTGGTGAATTTGTAATACAAGTTGCGCTTGTCTCCAAAAATGTTTATCCACACAAACACAATAAAATAATATATACTTTATATGGGTTTTCTCTTCACTAATTGACACGTAAACGAGAAATGAGGTTTCAGCAGAAAATTGGTTGCGCAATTCTATGCCAAATTGCGCAAATCAGCAAGGATATGTGCAGAAAAGTTAAGATAAGTCGTGATACGTTTAAAGGCTTTATAGTTGATAAAGTAGTAGTCTTTCACTTCGTTTGACCTGCTTTAGGTGAGACAGAATACATTTAAAACCTGTAACATAACAATGTATAAATTGTTAAATCATTGCTACAACGCATGGCAAAATCCAAGCGCACATAGGTAAATATTAGTATATTGCGTGAACACAAAATATTTGCTTCTCAACATAAAAATGGTAACAGAAAAAATATTGTGCTTCCGTCAAGTTAAAGCGACAGTAAATTTTAAATCATGATTTGAAATTAACATGAATTGTCACCCAACCGTACTTTTCTGGCTAGTCCAAACTTATAGCCGGGGGGCCCCCGGCTCACCTGCCGGGGAGTGCCGGATTTTGCCAAGGGGGCCCAATTTTGTCGCGTTTAGAGGTAAATTTTTCTCAGCAGGGGCCTTTGAGATGGGGAACCCGAATTTTTGCCGGGGGCAGCAGCCGGGGGTACCTCCGCTTTTCCGGGGGCAGCCGAAAATGCCCCCCCCACTTTGGACTAGCCAGCTTTTACTGGCGGTGCGTTGTTTTCTCATCTACGGAATGGGAGGCACATAGCTATTTAGATTATCCCCTCAGATACCCAATGTTATTTTTGGAATCATTGGCAAAGCCGCTACCGGAAACTCAAACAAATAGCTTGAAAACTATTCATTTTCATCGACAAATAGCACGTCGGATCGATAGATAAAAACGAAAGCACGTTAAAATGACAAATTTTTAAACAGCATTAAAATCCCGCAATATATATAGTACGAGTATTTATGTACCTTATCTTCAGCCTTCAGTATATTCTTAACGACAACACGGTCAGCCAATATAAGTACGCGTGTAACGCTCGATAATAGCTGACGTGAAGCACGAATCAATGTTTTCTTATCCATGCTCGAGGATTCATTGCCACCAGCTGTAGCTGCTCCACTTGACATAGTTGCAATGATGCCGCCTAGTGCAATATTTGCATGTTACAGCAAACAGCATATTTACATAGGTGTCGAAATGTGATAAGTATGAAATATTATTCATGTAAATTAAAACGATGTTTCTTAACTGTTAGCTGCATTACATCAGTGCAATCAATTTATGTTCAAATATTTTATCAACATCACACTGATATCGTTTAAAACAGAATGGCACAACGGTAAATATGATGTTGAAAAGCAGGTTACTAATAGTGGAAACCGCACTATAACCTTAAGACTAAATTTCTGTTCCAGCAAACGCCACTTTAATTGCATGTTTGACCACTGAGGCAGATTCCATACGTATACCAAATACATATTAATGATCTATCAACTGTGATAAAATGAAATAATAATCAGCAAAGGTATGCGTGAAATGCAAAGGTACGCCACTATGCAGATATCTGAGCATGTGATTTTCGAACTAGTTTCATACAAAATATATAATGAAATATAAAATCAGTACCAGCAATACGAGCCTCATGACACGCATCATACATTTCAGGCTGAATCTCAGAATTTTCATCAGCAATGGTTTCACCCACCGTAACAAAACGCTCCACTGCAGCTTGAACTGAAGTTCCCACCTAAAGAAACATCGGTACAAGATTAATATGTGATTCAAAATAGATTTTATGAGTGAAGAAACATATTCATTGGCACAACCTCATGTTATTTTGGCTTTGTAATAAATGTTTATCCTAAACACATCACTCATGGTCAGCAACTATATTACTGGATTTTATAGCGTTTCTATACAAGGTACTACAACAGCGATCTGAATAAGATAACATTATTTCAAGTCATTTAAAACGTGGCATAACGTCGATAGAGCATATGTTGTAAACCGAAAGCATTATATGAGCCGACACCCTGAAACACCTAAGATAATTTACTTCATCGTTAACAGCTTATGCGACATTAGTATCGGTTATGGCGACGGACTTGCTAAATATCAAGTAGTTTGATTGATCCAAACAAGTTTCTGTTAATAACCGAGCGGAGTATTCTCAAATAGTGGTGAAATTTGTTTTTATACGTCTGTGACGCGCATAGTCCTTTAATAATGTTATTTAATCCGTTAACAAGCTGCACTGATTTAAATCAATATTGAACATGTCGTCTATTCTAAAAACGCTAACTTTTGAAACGAAAAACTAGTAAAATTTTGTCACTAGTTCAATTTAGTTCTATGCAGATGGCCAAAATGGGTATATAAGCTTTTGGAGCTGCTAAATACGGTAAACCAATTTGCTTTGCGAGGTATAGATGAAACAGGGTGAGCGCTAGGGGCTTACAATGTGAAAAAATATTTTTCCTTGAAATGAGTGACTTATAGATTTCAAAGATTTTTGTCTTTTTAGTAATTAGTCATAGGAATAGAGGCTCCTAAGACTTTGATACATTTGTTCTAAAAATTGCTGTAGCACCGCTATTCATGTATTGTTGGCGTATTATTTTTATAATGTTATATTAATCAGGGCTCTTGAAGCTCAAAATTGTAAACTTAAAATGCCAGCGAAAAGCAGATTATTTACACCCGATCCGTGGCGAGAAAACTAGTTGTAGCTACAAGAGCCAACGACGACTTTGATAGAACATGAACACACAATTCCCTGTTCCCCGTGTATTTCTGGTTCCGTCCAAGTCAGTGCCATTGGGCCGAGCTAAAAAGCCACAGGTACAATTTTGATCTTAGGGAAAAGCAACAAGTTCACAGTATTTATGACACGTGGCAACATGTGCGTTTTACAAATGTCATCCCGACAACCTTTAGTCCAAAATAGGGAAGAAAGCAGAATAATCATCTTCAAGTAAAGCTTGTAACCATCAGAATGGTTGGTCGTCATAAAGTTTCACACTTAATGTGCTGTTCAACAATATAATTATCTACACCGTAGATATTTTAATTACCGCCTTTTAGACTGTAGTAAGTTAGTAACTACTAAACTTCAGTGAGAACTAATATTTACTGATCGCATATGATTACTGTGACTACTACTGATTTGCAGGCATATATGTAGTTTACCATATCTGGGTAAAGTTGTGGCATATAGCAGATAATACGGATATGGACAAGCATATCCAAAAATTTCAAACTTTTAAACTTCAAAAATGTATATCAGACTTTGTCATTCACTATTATATACTGGTTTGTTTTATGATGTATTACGGATTTGAGGCATAAACAAACATTGTTCTTTTGATAAGGTGCTTTTTGCACCAATATTTGCTGTACACTAAGCCTATTGTAGTAAACAGGATTTCATTTTGGTAATACAATTTCACTAATGGTAACACTAATTTACTCAGGATAAAGTGGAAATTTCAGATAATTTGGGTATCTTGAGGTCTCGATGGGCTGCAAGGGAATTGACGGAACTCAACTGTAAACGAGAGAAGCGAGATTGGCAAAGGTGCCGCTTGCAAGTTATGTCCAAACAACTAAGGCTAAAAGTTACAACAAACACATGATGGAAAACCCGAACATCGACGGTAGTGATAATAACGACGACAATAAGAACACTGCTGATTTCGGGAATACAGATTCATTTGCAGGTATATTAATAATTTCGGCATAGTACTGGACGTCACAATAACATAAGTAGAGCATATCTTGCGAACAAGAAGCAGGAAATAAGTCGATTCCCTGTAACACTTAAGATCATTGTACTTCATCTTTAGCAGCTCATGCGACATAGTATCGGCTAAGGCGACGATCTTGGTAATATCAAATAGTTTGATTAATCCAAACCGGTTTCTGTTATATTTGAAACTGAGCGGGCGTATCCTCAAATAGTGTTCAATTAAGCAAAAATTTGTTTTTGTCCGTCAGTGACGCGCATATATCTTTAAAGTAGTTATTTAATCCGTTAAACAAGCGACACTGATTTAAACCAATATTGAACATGATGTCAATGCTAAAAACGCTAATTTTTGAAACCAAAAACCAGTCAAATTTCGTCCAATTTAGTTCTACGCAGATGGCTAGAACGGGTCTATAGGTTTTCGGGACTTGTCATTGCATTTGCGAGGTATAGATCAAACAGGGTAGGCACTAGGAGATTACAGTGTGAAAAATATTTTTCTTGAAACGGCTGACTTATAGATTTCAAAGATTTTACTCTTTGTAATTGGTGGGAGAAATAGAAGCTTCGAGATATATTCTAAAAAGTGCTGTAATGTCGCTATTCATCCATTGTTGGTGTAGTATTGTTATACTGGCACTTTAATCAGGGCTCTTGAAATTCGATTTTGTAGCTTAAAATAGTCGTGAAGGACAGATTAATTACACTCGATCCGTTTCCTCTCGCTAGGCGTGTGAACTAGTTGCTACATGAGCCAACGATGACTTTGATAGAGTAAGAACACATGAAAAATTTGTTGGGGACACGTGATTTACAATACAACCACAAATACCGTTGTGGTTCTCATAGAAATTAAAAAACATTATCCGCTACTTATTAATTTATGATCATGTCACTTCAACAAATAAAATCCGCTGGCACTTTCAAGCTGCTAAAGCGTTACCTAAATATCTCGTGGCTTTATAAACACACAATTATTCTGTATTTATACAGAATAAATAAAACGCAATGCCCAAAAATCGAGCTTCAACATAAATGACCCCGGAATTGGGCGCTGCACCCCCGGTCCAGTGTCAGAGCTGATCACAAGTTTTGGCCTGCGTTTTGGAGGAGTTTCAACACCTGCACAGCTCTGTATATAGTTTATTAAGCGTAATGCAACCGTACATGTCTTATAACATTAACAAATAGCCTAAACCAAATCGGAAATAAAAGCTATTGTGTATTCACCACAGAAAGCTCAGGGAGTAGGAAAGCCTACATGGCACAATTATGAAACTAAAATCTTTGCTAATCTGCAGGAAAGCTTGCGGCAATTCCGAAATACATAGTTATAAAAAACTGCTAACACTGTAACGCAATTTGATATACGAATTCGGGAAACCCTGTTAACGATAAATAGAGAATGATTTACCTTGAGAACGGTTCTTCCTGATCTGTCGGTTCTAGATCTCCCAACCGATCTCTCTCGATAATTTACCAAGGCAGAAATCTGCAAAAAATTACAAACGCTGCGCAATATATTTTAATGCTCAATAAAATCTTATCGCATTAATGCTTGGCGGCAAATTTTTCTCCCTGCAAGTTTCAGCTGGGAAAATCCAAACATATAGCAACAAAACATATCAGAATCACTATTATAACGCTTGCCATCGTTCACCTTTCTTCATCTGTTAGTTATAACTTATCGAACTGTCATTTGCCCCGAAGACATTTTTTAACATAGCGTGGTTCGACAGATACACGAAACAGGTACCTTTACCTGTAAAATGAGTCAAATAGTATAAGAAAACACAGCATTAATTCTTTCGCTAAAATGGCACAACACTACAATTAAAAACCCTGACCATCCTTTAACACATCCACACTCTGGAAAGCAACTAATTTTGCTTATGCTGAACTGAAAAGCAATAGTGTACGTACATTATCAAGTAAACAATTTAAGATTGAAAAACACATCAGTTCCGCACTAAAGTAATGGTTTTTAGATATTGCTGCTGAGAATGTTGTCTTAGAGCGTATTCAACTAAAAGATCTGCACAAAACAAGGCACTGCCGAAAACCCAAAGTCATTCTAGATAGACGACATTAGGAAGACATTCATGAAACAAAAATACAACTAATTCCAGACATCTCTCTCGATAATTAAACGCAAACGCATGGACTCTAATTTGGTCAATGGCAAACGCAGATAAAGTACTTTATTGCAAAACACCATAACGATGCTTGTTGCGATATGTTTGTCGCTCATGAAATAATTTTTGTATTCCGTTAATCAAGCTCGGTTAGTTCACAATAGCATAAGCGCGTAAATTCGTTGTTTGCCACCACGATTTGTCTTACCCCTATTTCTGCACTTTTCGCCAGATCTTGCTAAAAAAATTTTATAATTTTTTTCAGTTTTCTCCAATTTTTGTTAAAAAATTTTCCATATTTTTGTCAAATTATCAAAATTTTTGCTATATTTGCTCATTTACAGAAGACAGGCTTGACCACTAATCACGCCCCCCCCCAGCCTTGTTAGGAGTCAGAATTGTCCCTGATGCCGCGAAATATAAATATAATGACCTACCTGTCATACCGTACAAAACTCCATTTAGATCAACAGAAAATCACTGTGATGTCGCTTACCGACTATTCAATATGTACATGAAACTATATGTCAATGCAAGGTATTAAACACATGTGCTTCCAAAAACAATGGAGCACAGACTTAAGAGGGCTGTGAGTGCTCTAAACAATTATAGTAGCGTTATAAACAATCTAAATTAGATTCTCAAAAATCTTATTTTAATTAAAAATTTGAAAATTAAAAGGTAAGGAACAGAACTCAAATAGA
>JASANE010027580.1:0-56467 GCA_030248225.1 Trileptium ribeirensis
TAGTCTCATCCTCACTAACGACAAAATGTGCACACATGTTCTGTTAGCAGACTTCCGTAAAGGTTGAAAAATACTATATATACGGTAAGAAGCGCGGACGCATATATGTTCACAGGGTCTGTGAAGATTATGTGCAACACATAAAATGTATTACTGTACACAGCATTAGACGCTCAACGTAGACGATTAGGCATCAACTCTTCCCTTTGTAAAAGTAAAAATCATACACCCCCAGGATAGCCGATGTGTTTATTTATAAGAGATAGGATTTTTGTTCCGATATCATTTGAAAACATTTCGCAACTTATTTTAAACATTTTCTCTGAAAAACTGTGTGAAAAAGTGGCTTAAAAATGAAGCGTCTGGAGCAACGTATGGACATTATAATTTTAGTCATATACCAGTGGGTCAGTTAGATGTCTTTATCGGAGTGAGCTGAATCTGACCTGAACCCTTTATCGCCTATTTGAAACAGCGTACATTGTGACGTGATGCTCTAACCGAGTTCATCGTACGGAGTGCGTTTTCACGTACCTTGTTATTCGTTCGCGCATCGGCTCCTAAATATCATGGTGTCAAACGTACCAGGCTCTCACCGAGACAATCTGGGACAATCAGCCACCGCGACAAATGTTTGTCCAACAAAGTACAAAATACACAACAATTAATGCGGCAAATAGTTCGTCTTGCGCATTTATCAAGCCTGTATCTTCACTGTTTTATTCGACTTACTACTGTACGAATGTGGTTATGTAGTACCGTGAACTAGAGGTGTGCGTTTGCAAAATATTTTGAGCTTGTGGCACTCGAGAAAATTGGAGGCCTGTCCACGACCACTAGCCTTGTACCAGAGGGCTCAGAGATTTTTTCCAGCCTTGTGAAGCCCGAAATTTGTATTCCTGAATCGTTGCCTTTGGAAGTTTATCATTTTTTGGCTTTTAACTGTTATTCTGCATTTAACTTCCTAACAGTTAAGTCTTCGCCATTGGCATTCCCAAGGCAAAGAAGCGAAAAGATTTACTGATCCAAGTTTGTCGTCAGCCTCATTACCAACCAGCCAGCCACCTTAAACGAAAGGTTTTCCGCTTAAAGATGTTGTGAAATTGACAGACCCTTGTCCCATGATCTTTGCCATAGCAGCAATACCACAAATCTCATAATTTTTCGGACGGATAGTCACAAACACAGTCTTTTAGAAAACTCCTGCTAAAGAAAATGAACTATCCGCTCTTTTAAATTCGGTACTTAAAGCAACAATTGAGTCATTTCAATGACAGGGGCCAATAAAGCCGCCCATGAAGCGGCCATAAATAAATTCACGCAGAATTTTCGATATGGAATGCTAAGAAGAACCACCAATATTTCAGGACATAGCTCACTAACCGGGTCCGCTATTTTTTATTGATGACTGTAGCTATATGAAGCATCTAGTCATTTCGTCAATAGCGCTTGCTACTGAACATGTAGGATTGTGAACGTGGCGAGTACCCACTACGCGCGGGTATACCAGCTATCCCCGAGCTCAAGTTCTGAGCCCGCACCTGCCGCAGCCTTCGAGTGCGCGCACCCGCGCACATCTCTTCCGTAAAGACGTGCAATTTGGGCTTGTTGCTGCTAAATAGTCGTCAGCGATTGGTAAATACACGATAGCAACCAATAAACAATTTTGGAGTCTGGGCCCTTCTTCAATTTTAACCATTTAATTCCGACTACGTCCGAATGTACCTAGCGCACATGGTGAAGTGTTGCGTTACCTGAGTTTGTCGCATGCTGTATCTGCGTGTGTGTTCTTGATATTTGGGCTTGTTGCTGCTAAATAGTCAGGCATCGGTAAATACGATAAACACACGATAGCAACCAATAAACAATTTTGGAGTCTGGGCCCTTCTTCAATTTTAACCATTTAATTCCGACTACGTCCGAATGTACCTAGCGCACATGGTGAAGTGTTGCGTTACCTGAGTTTGTCGCATGCTGTATCTGCGTGTATGTTCTTGATATTTTGGCTTGTTGCTGCTAAATATTCAGGCATCGGTAAATACGATAAACACACGATAGCAACCAATAAACATTTTGGAGTCTGGACCCTTCTTCGATTTTAACCATTTAATTCCGACTACGTCCGAATGTACCTAGCGCACATGGTGAAGTGTTGCGTTACCTGAGTTTGTCGCATGCTGTATCTGCGTGTATGTTCTTGATATTTTGGCTTGTTGCTGCTAAATATTCAGGCATCGGTAAATACGATAAACACACGATAGCAACCAATAAACATTTTGGAGTCTGGACCCTTCTTCGATTTTAACCATTTAATTCCGACTACGTCCGAATGTACCTAGCGCACATGGTGAAGTGTTGCGTTACCTGAGTTTGTCGCATGCTGTATCTGCGTGTGTGTTCTTGATATTTGGGCTTGTTGCTGCTAAATAGTCAGGCATCGGTAAATACGATAAACACACGATAGCAACCAATAAACAATTTTGGAGTCTGGGCCCTTCTTAAATTTTAACCATTTAATTCCGACTACGTCCGAATGTACCTAGCGCACATGGTGAAGTGTTGCGTTACCTGAGTTTGTCGCATGCTGTATCTGCGTGTGTGTTCTTGATATTTGGGCTTGTTACTGCTAAATAGTCAGGCATCGGTAAATACGATAAACACACGATAGCAACCAATAAACAATTTTGGAGTATGGGACCTTCTTCAATTTCAACCATTTAATTCCGACTACGTCCGAATGTACCTAGCGCACATGGTGAAGTGTTCCGTTACCTGAGTTTGTCGCATACTGTATCTGCGTGTGTGTTCTTAATATTTGTTCACGATGTAGCGTTCCTTAACGAACCTAGCAACAGGTTTTCGAAAGCTCAGCGGATTTCGTAGGAAACTGTCACTCATACATCCTGGTACGTTCGCTGGCGCCAGCTAGAGTTTGTCAAACATTGCACTATGCACAAAGTAACTCGGGAATGAAAGGGTTAAGGTAGTAAGTTGAGCTAAATCGCTCAGCCATTGCCTCTTTTCAATTGGTTTTCAACTAGTTTCTAGAACAACTAATTTTGAAATGAACGCGGGTTCCATGTATTCTACCGTGAACTCAACTATTTAAGTGACTTTCAATGCTTTGAGTCTTAATTTCTGAGCACGAAAGATGTGAAAGTGAGTCAAATAGGTTTACAATTTTCAAGGTACATAATTTAACGCGTATATTTAAGCAAGTTGCACATGATACAAAGTTTCGAACCACTTAATATTGGGTGGAAAGATATAATACAATGATATCACTACAAAAACTACTCAATCTGGTGCAGTGTTATTGTGGAAATTTAAATTAGATCGGAACATCCAGCGTCAAATTAGACTTGACAACGCTTAAATTTGAAATAATTTTACTAAAAACAACAACGCAAATTGGACAAAATTCAAAAACTTCACCCATGAACAAATTTTTGACCAGGATCTGGGTTATCTTCGATAAATATTGACTGAAGCTTACTCGTGGGAACTGATGCAGGTGATAGATCGTAATACTTTTATTTGACCGGTTTATTCAAACGTGCAATTTGTCGCAGCTCCCTGGCAAGGTCTTCGTTACACGAATAACATCTTTCATATGCATAGTTTAAACGCGTAACATATATGAAATTGATTGTCATTAACAATTTTTGATATTGATTTTACATGCTGTCAGACAGTACATTTTATGCTTGTGCTTCATTGCACCGTCCGATTTGGACCACAATGCAGACTTTTGCGAATCCAACCATGTCTGCTTGTTGGTTAATTGCAATTGTCTGCGCAGAAAATATCTAATTCATAAGACTGAATTTAAGGCGAAACGAATAAAACGACTAAATTTAAGGCGAAACAAGTAAAAGTCACATATTATTGCCGTTGAAATTGGAATTATCAATTTTACCGATGTTATATTCGAAACATAGTAAACTTGATATCTCAGCATATAATGTTATGTAAGTCATGCAATATATTTATCCGTAACAAAACCCACTTTCGGTCAATTACACTGCTATTAACTTGATTTTCGCCTATGAATATTCTTCGCGTTAGAGACAGCTGTTTAAACACAAGGATTCTCAATGCCTTGGAGACTCAGCACTGTACTATTAATCAAATCATATGTAATTCGCAGTTTCAATGTTTGTCATTGTGTACCGCTTACCTCTCATACAGTTGAAACAATTGGTGAAAAATATTTATGTTCCTATTGTGGCGTCGCACTGTACACTGCAGTAATTGACATTACTACTCGGAAGAAAGCTAAAAATCCGGGATTAAAACGAATGCTCTCGTATATAGAACATTTTCAGACAGGGTAGTTTGTTCAATTTTTAGCTAACTGTTCGAGCGAGAAATCTAATTTAAAACCCAAATTTTACAGTTTTTACATAATTATTCCATATAAACTTAAAGCTTTTTTATTTCATTATTATTATATTTATATAAACAACAAAATTGCATTGCAATATCGTACTTAATAATATCATGGACTTGTGAATTGCAACGTTAAAACATCACGGCACACTTCATTCATTCCTAGTCATATTGTTGAATATATATGATTAGGTATTAGAGACTATAAGTATCATATCATCAGCTGACAACTGCAAAATCTGTTTGAGCATTGCATTGGAGATATAGCTAGTTTGTTTTAAAATTTTTTTCGCTTTAGTAAAAAACATGATGAAGGATAATCATAATCTAAGTTATCTAATATTCTGATGAAAAATAAAATAGCGCAAAATTGAGATCGTAAATGAAGTATGCCATAAATGCCAAAAAAAAGAGATACATCAGCTTATTTAGATTTTTTGTAATATGAAATACACTAGCAAGTTGATATATAGCCAAAATAGCTATAATGACGTAAAAATCTAAACAAGCTTTAAATACTAAGGAAAATGTAGCACGTTTGATGACACTCTGGAGATTAAAATACAAAATAAAAACGCAGAGTTGTGCATAGTTAATATAAAGGCAGCGGTATCACGGAATCCATCTTGTATTCCACCGCGTGTCCGTTGTTGTGTTTGAGGTAATTAATGGCCATATCCATATCCGCCGTAGCCACCATAGCCACCATATCCGCCGTATCCGCGGCCGCCATATCCTCCGTAGCCACCATACCCTCGCCCGTAGCCTCCATATCCATTGCCACCATAACCGCCATATCCACCATATCCCCGACCATAACCTCCATAGCCGCCATAACCACCGTAGCCACCATAACCGCGACCGTAGCCGCCGTATCCTCGTCCGTATCCACCATATCCACCATAGCCGCCTCGTCCATATCCGCCGTAACCACCGTACCCGCCATATCCGCGTCCGTACCCACTGTAGCCTCCGTATCCACGGCCGTATCCACCATACCCTCCGTAACCTCTACCGTATCCACCGTAACCGTGGCCGTACCCTCCATATCCGCCATGTCCTCCATATCCGCCATATCCACCGTACGGGGCACCGTAACCGTAACCACCGTAGCCCCCATATCCTATACTGCGCTTGCTGCGATCGTTGCTTTCTAAATGTCAATTACAAACGATATACTGACGGAATCGATTGAATAGAATTCAGAAAATGGAGTTCGTGCAGTAACACATTGAATATACCGATTATTACAAATTTATAAATGTAATCGATGTCACCCAGTTATTGTAAAAATAGTGTTGAGGTTTCTTTATGTTCGTTTTAGACCGTAGGATGATTTTCGTCAAAGTACTCGAGTTTTTGCAATGGCTTAAACCCAAAACAGTCGTTACACAAACTCATTGAGGTAGTCAATCTTAAGTTAAACCATTTTAAAAGCACTTTATAAAATATATTTTTTAATTATCACAGCAATTTTTTAAGAAACGAACTTCTTCTCTTCAAATAGAAGAGGCTGGTGTCCCGAAATTTATGGCATTTTCGGTTCCAGCCCGTACTAAGCCGGCGCTTCTGGTTCTTGCCTTCTCGCAAAATTTTTGGGTTTGGCATCAATTTAACTTTTGTTTCCATCTTTGGTTCAATGAAATAATCTCAGATGAGTTAACAAAACGTGCGCTGCGCTAACTACTGCAAATATTTTACCGACAGTTAAACATATTTTCGGTTATTCTGTATTACACTGTGGTATTAAATTGACAAACAATTTTATTTCAAATTAAGAGTCGCGTTCAGAACCTAAAGCATGCGCTATTTAACCATGTTCCTGTCAGTTAGCACATATTCAAGCACTAGTATGTGCCAACATGTAACCAATAAATATATTATATTACATGTGTGAGAAAATTTACCTACATTTTGTATCCCGTTTTTAAGTTTTCACAATTGCGCAAGGAAATTAACTCCTTGTGTTTAAATATGGGTGGCACAATATATATGTAAGCATGGGTGGGCACACACGGAATTTTGTAAAGGACCCGGCGAAAATTTAGCGCTAAGGGGGGCGGTAAAAAAACTTCGCCCTTTCGACACTAGAGAATAAAAAATATTGTATCAAGGTAACAAATGGGCCCCCGAAACTCGAAGCTAAGCGCGGCCTGCCCCTAACCCCCCTCCCGAGTGCGCCATTATGTAAGTAATTAACTTTGTAAATGTCGGTTTAACAGTCGAAACGTTTATTTTTAAATTTGAACACATTGAGTTGTATCTTATTCAAAACACCGTCTATCGCAAAGTACCAACGATTCCTAGATGTCGTGTATCCATTGCATATAACGAATTACATGATATAAAAACTAAAGACATCGACTTTTTACTGTAATATTTGTATATCCTGAAAGCAGATCCAGGTTTAATTATGATATGTAATATTATTTTTATAGAAACAAATACTTGTCACGCGACTGGCTTAATAGTATGAGTTATTCATGGTTAAAACTGGTGACATTCTCGTGATTTCTTTAACGGATTTATATATATATATGTATGTTTTATACTAGCTGTAATCAAAGAGCAGTAAACAATTCATTTATGTTATTACAGAATCCGCTCCTGCTGCTGCTGCTAGTGCGGTGAAGATTATTTTAGTTATTTTGTTTTTATCCGCCTAATCTAAATTTAAAACGTTTTTATAAGTGACAAAATCCCGATTACCCTGTAAAACTTTTTTGAAATGTTCATTTCATGGTTCATATCCTTGCTCCATTCAATTTGTCACGACGTGCCAAACCCAATGACATTAAAGCCAACAATATTTTTTAAATTTAAATTAAAAAAAATTTAATTGCAGATTTTGAGAGGTTTTGTGTGACGTCATTATTGTACAGAGTTAATAAGCTCTTAAACGTATCGCACTGTGAATTCCATAGCTTTTGAAAAAATTTAATAACTTTAAAGACAGGGTATATTGCATGCAATATATATCCGAGAATGCTTAGGAATCTTTATGATACTGAAAACCAAAAATGTTTAGGCCTTTAATATTGGAAGCCTTGAAGGCAGCGCTAGAACCAAAAGATATCTTGCACACATTGGCAAGCAAAGCAGACAACAAAAACAGATAAAGGACCAGTTTTCCAGGTGCTTAAAAAGGAAGTATTCTCAAGGATTGTATAAATATTGAACTGTTTTAAATATCCCCAACATTTTGGACCAGAAGCACTTATTTAGAATACAAATATCTGAATCAACACATAAAGGATCGTGGCAGTTTCGGGAGAAGTTAATTCGCGAAATGACACCAATGGCATAATCACAGAAATATTGAAATCATATTGTCTGATTTTCAATAATTAATAAGTTTTTTATGAAGACATTAAAATGTCATTTTTAAAATCGAGGATTCGCATATAATAAATGAAGAGGCATGCTGTTGTATAACAAAAGTGGAAAATGTGATCCGGAAATCAGTTACCACAAAGTTTTTGCGCTGGTTACATCTAACTCGTAATCGAAATGCTGTAACCTGTAAGAACGGATACTTGTATCGCCAATTCATGACCTTATTCAGAAATGGGTCTCTTACTTCGAGGAAGTGCTCGCGACATATAATACACTATACGACAACGCCACGCAGCGGAATCAACACGTAGCTAATGGTATAATTCTTCCGTATTTCAGTATTTCTATGCCGTTTTTTCGTATTGACAATTTTCGCTTTGATACCAAGCTTTTAAAACGACAGTTCCATTTGATTCAAACAAGCAAGCGTCTGAACAAATCCAGAAGAGACCGAGCAGAGACACAAACTACTGCATTCATGTCTGTCGTATCTATTTATGTTTTGGCGTTATCTCGTGTATTTGTAACTTATTATATCTAGCAATTTCGATGCCTTGGCAGTATTACGTGTCATAATCGTTGATTTGGAAATCCTAGGTCACACTGACCATTAAGTCGAGCGCTGCTGCTTAACTTTGAAGTATTTTATAAAAGTACAATAATTACGCTTATCACATTGGTTTAGCTGAAGGTTCAATGACTGTGGCTAGAAATCCGCGATAGTACGTATCTTATCTCTCTAATAGGTATATTAAGCGATCGGATTACGAGCAAGGCTTTGAAATACCCCTTCCGCAGCAGTCATTTCAAATATGAAAAATTGTTTAATATTTTAGCATTAAATTACCTAGGTCGCGTCTTTTAACTCTAAATAGCTGCTTGTGTTTATACTGGATCGACCAAATTTTTCTAGCAATACTTCCAATATCAACTCCCAAAGGCCCAAGCGTAGCACCTAGTACATGTTCCAACTGTATGTATAAGAGCTAGAACGCAATAGTTGTAAACATTCGCACAAATGTCGATCAAAACTTAACACTACCTTAAGTCAAGCCTATTTGGAAAATATTATCTTACCAGCTACTGCATTTTCTTCCTCAGCATTGCAGTACGTACAACACAGCGTAGCCAGAATAACGAATGCAGTAACTGCAGCCGTCTTCATGTTGCAAATACGAAGTTGCAAACCCGATTGTACGAAAATTAAAATCGAAAAAGCGACAACTCTGCGACCAAAAATCACAAAACAGTGTTAGTAGACAATTTCGCAAATGTGCTAAGTAGAGCACTTTCACCTCAATTTATAGCTATATTTTGAACGAATCGAAAGGCTTGTTAGAGAAAAAAATCAAATCTCTCAAGGTATCTTAAACGACAAGTTAAAAAAAATATGTATGTTAAAAGTAAAAAGGGTGTTTTTTAATAAAGGACAACTTGACAAGAAGAATTTTTAGAACGTGAATTGTATTTTATTACTGCGGCAATACCTAAATTTAGCAATATTTTTGCATAAAAACATTATTATAGTAGTGTTGTTAATATTTTTCTATCAGCATCGAACACAGAAAAAAATATAACAATGAAACCAATTGCGTACACAGAAACCGCATTCCCGCTACTTCGCACTTACATATGTACATACATACATACAACAGTGGTGCGTATATTGAGTACCAATTATTCGATTCGATGAGCTAATTATAGAAATATAAGAAAGAATTATTAAGAATAAGAAAAGAAAAAACTTAAATAAAAAATTAAATATTGATACTCTATTCTGTTGTTCGTATTCGAAACTTAAAATATGAACAGTGTAGTAGCAGTTGTGGTTAAGCGTTTTTCACAGCTCTCATAAGTTGAGCAAAATATATTACATTATAATTTTGAAACTTAAGTCCGGTGTTGAGTTGAAGTAGCGAAATATAAGCACATCGCACTCGAATGGAAAAAAAAATCACTACGACTAACTAGTAACAGTCTAAGTTCGCAATATGTTGAATAAATTTTTAAAACATCTAAGGTAGCTGCTACGAAAAGAATTATGGTAGGGGTATATTAATAGCTATAATTATTTTAAAGCTTACAGCAGCAAAATTTTTAGCATTAAAATAGTACTGCAAAAAACAAAAGGTGATAAAATAAAAATTCTTGTTCGGCAAGAAACGAATAATTTTAATAGTCTTGTTTCGCAAAATACTTGAATATTAAAAATTCTTCAAGTATAATATTCTTATTTAACATTTTATTTTGTGTCTGAATATTTAGTAGTCGTTCGTATCCGTGAGAAATAAGTTTGAAAATAGCCAAAGCGATAATTTCTCACGTTTATTGCAAATATTGCGTAGTTGTGCTGAAACAGAAAATCTATAGTTCTTATATCGATGTGTTTTGGGCTGGCTTTACGCTTTGACATGTTGGTACATTGAAGCTGAAAACTTTCGATAAATTCCATAAAAATTCGGATCGTCTTGTGTAATAATATTTCTACAAACATATCGATAAAGGTGCCTAACCTAACCGTGATTCAGTGATGATAAACTTAACATAACCTAAATGATAATAGAAATCGTTACAAGAGTTTAAAAGTAGAACAAAATTGGGCACAGTCGTGTACAATAAACTAAACACATCTAAAGTGGTATCCAACCTAATTATGTACCTGTGATGCGTAAGATATAAGACAATAGGAACCGTTATAAGGTTATAAGAAGGGCCCAGTTTGTAGGACAAAATGACCTCACAATATAGTAAGCGCCAAATGTATTTATAGTGGTACCCAACCAAGTTGTGTACCTGTGATACGTAAACTATAAGATAATAAAAATCGTTGTTAGAAATTACCTGTGTGTTTGACAAAATATCCTCACAGCATACTAAGTGCGAAATATATTTCTAACTGCAGTTTCCAATGAGAGTTTTATGTAACCCTCATTTCCTAGGGTACACATAGGAAGTTGCCCACTGCAGATAGACTGATTTCAAAAATTCATTATTAAAATTAGCTTCCACATTTTCGCCAATTACCTCCCTAGCGTTTTGAGTAATGGCTTTGAAAGGAATGCTTTCCTGGTGTATTTGGAATGACAAACAATTTGTGCGAGATTGCGTCAAATATATTAATTTAAATACCACGATGGATAATAGGTGGTGACCGTGGAATGAATGCTTTACTCGTTCGAATTAATTTTTAGATATATTATAACCCTAGCCTACACTTATCATACAACTAGAAATATCTCACACTGCATGAATAGCGAGAATATTTGCCTTCACAATGCTTTTTTAAAATCTGAACAGTAGGAACACAGCAAATATGGCACATATAGTGGCGTAGTAAACGCTGTCGTGCCATGAAATAAGGACTTATTTTATTTGTAGTCTATTGTTATTTAATGAAAATAAATATCAGAATATCGAGATCCTATGACTACGAAAGTAATTTTCCGCACAATGTTTGATTACATGCCAGTACACTAAACAAGCAAGGCCCATCGATTGGCAACTAACCTTCAGCTCATGTTGCGAGCTAGAACTACGCCATTTTGAAGCGGGACGAATCCTTGAACTGACTCGTAAAAGTCAAAGTACATATCGTCATTTGTGATCGTGTTTGCAGACATCGTGTGTTGTATAACAAAATATACGGGTGACCGATCGTTTGTAACAAGCTGCGAACAGCAAGCGTCGTAACGCAAATTTTCGAGTTACACTATACTATATATGCATTATTCCGTCAATGTGCACTATTTCATAAACTAATTTTATTGCATTATCGTATAAGTGAACTAATTTTATGTTTTATCTATTTCTAACGTATCGTTCAAACTAGACAACGTTTAGGAGCAAACAGTACTGCTACGTAAGTTGGTACACCATTAACTAAAGGCTATTTTTCAATAAATTCCAAAATAAGTTTTATTTTGAATACGGAAAACAGTCGGTTGTCGAACCTACGTAGCTGTGAGTTGCAGCCGAAAATTTGCACGTACATATGAAGTTTCTAAGGTGGTCGAGCGAATGATTTACAATCAAGACACCGAACGAGCCACTGAAGCTTTTACCGCCGTTTTGATACCAAAAACGCGAGTAAACATAACCCCTTGGGACATAACCCTGAAAATGCCTCTTTGGTAACAAAAGTTTACTACAAAATAACATAAATATAACATAAAGTCATATAGTCAACAAAAGCATCTGGAATTTATAGCATTTTACCACGTACTAAATCAAATAAATTAATTATGTTGGATTTCGGGAAACATTGGAGCTGAAAAAAATTTCAAAATTTCAGAAAAAAATTCATATCTTTAGCATATGGCTTATAGAGGCACTAATTATGTTGGTTTTTGGGAAAGATTAGAGCGTAGAAACGTAAAATTTTGCGCATATTGACAAAAATTAAGGAAAATTGGCAAAAATTGGGTAAAATTAAGCATAATTGTAGAAAAATAAAAATTGATCGAAGCGATTAAACATTTTATAAACTTGAAGGGCCCCATGTGCGCTCGGGCCACCCGACCATCGTTAAGAGATCCTAACGCCGGAACTGGACTCACCTTAACTTAGGCCAAGGCTTTAGGCTTATCGAAAAATCTTTAACATGTATCTCACCTAAGCCTCTAAAACTTACATTAGTCGTCGTAAAAATTGCATCCATGTTACGTTCAAGCCACCTCTTTATTAGGTTGGCGAAGATGGTATGGGAAACGTGACGAGTATCGTGCCGCAATATTTGGTGTTCACTTCTGGGCCTAGGCTAAGTATGGGAAACAAAGCTAAACACCATCACTCTATACGGAAAACTAGACATGATACGAAATATTTCATACATATATAGTTATCTCTATTATCTTTTTCTACTCTCGTTAACGACATTGAACACAAAATAGTCATGTCACATTAGTATTACCATCGTTTTAAACATTAAATATATGTTTATCATAACGGTATTTCAACAAAATCAGTAATTAGCAAATTAGAAACCATATTCTAGGTGTTTAACGATAAAATCAAAGTGAAATAATTCATTAAACTAACCCTGTAAGCAAGCAAAAACTGTTAAAATTTATCACTTTTTGGAATAAAATTTTTTTTCTTTAATACCCGAATTAAATTTCGAATCCAGCAATGTTTGGCAAAGCCGAGTCGACACTTGGTGACAATTCAGCATTGCCTGATCGCTATCTTGGGGCTGTTTCTAAGCACCTTAAGGAATCCCGCAAAGCAAGCCAACAACAATGCACATATTTGACAACAAATACCGTTAAGGCTACGCTACGCAATATGAGCTCATCTCCTTCTGTACCATTGGACAATCATGTGATAAACATTGACCTTAACACATATATCCGGAAAACATCTTCTCTCGAACTATTACAAGTTTCTGAACGGTGATCTGCATATTTAATTTCAATTATTTCTAGATTTTTAATTACAAATTAGTCAAATATTGAGCGCAAAATTTAAGAAAAAACTCTGAGTCCATGTGAACGCACCTTTACTAAACAATATTTTGGAATTCCTTGGTGATACGCATGTACATATATAAATTACACATGAGGCACGTTCATCTCTGTGAATTTAGGAACCACACGGAGCACACCTAACTTCTTGGTGACTTAGTGATAAACCTAAAAGTTATTTTAGCGAAGTCCTAGGATTTTAACGCTTCAAATTTCTAGATCAGCGTGCAAAAGTTACCGACAATGCCCTAATAATTATGTTTCCAGATTGCATTTATGTTATGAGTTTGGTCAGTCACAGCTGCTGCGACTGCCGAACAATTCTTTAGAAATCTGTGGTAAAATCTAAACATTCCAAGAAACAGATGTCTCACAGTTTTGGAATAGGAAACTTCTGGATTGCCCAAATTTTATCTTTAGTGTGTTTAAAACCGTTTTTATAATAGGCAGTCCAAAGAAATTTATTGCAGACAAAAATATTCAGATTTATCTGGTTTCACTCGTAGCTCGTGTGTCTGTAAATGGTTCAAAAACCTTTTCTAAGTGTTTTAAATGTGCTGTTCATCGGGACCAGCAATGCTGATGTAAAAGGTAAGTTTTGCAATACAAAATCCGTTAGGCGTTGAACCATTTATAGACCGTTTCGTAGTCCAAAACGCATACGACGGTAACTAATAAACAGAACGGCGTTGATATGGACTGATCTTTCATATCTAAGAGCAGCTCATAATATACTGAAACAAGATCTAGTTTTGAAAAAACGGTACACCCAAAAGGTCATTAGTGATATCATCTAGGATAGGCATTGGGTAACGGTCAGGTAATGTATTTTATTTATTTGGTGATAGTCGCCACAAGGTCGCCGAGGGATGGTAGTATCTTTTCTAGAGGCCATGTGTAATGGCGATGCCCAAGCTGATTCGTCTCGGTAGACAGATGTTCCTGTCCATGGGCACCTGATAATATACTGAAACAAGGTCTAGTTTTCACAAAACAGTACACCCAAAAGGTCATTAGTGATTTCATCTAGGATAGGCATTGGGTAACGGTCAGGTAATGTATTTTATTTATTTGGTTATAGTCGCCACAAGGTCGCCGAGGGATGGTAGTACCGTTTCTAGCGGCTATGTGTAATGGCGCTGCCCAAGCTGGTTCATCCAGGTAGACAGATCTTCCTGTCTATGGGCACCTGATAATATACTGAAACAAGGTCTAGTTTTGATAAAACAGTACACCCAAAAGGTCATTAGTGATTTCATCTAGGATGGGCATTGGGTAACGGTCAGGTAATGTATTTTATTTATTTGGCGATAGTCGCCACAAGGTCGCCGAGGGATGGTAGTACCGTTTCTAGCGGCTATGTGTAATGGCGCTGCCCAAGCTGATTCATCCAGGTAGACAGATCTTCCTGTCTATGGGCAACTGATAATATACTGAAACAAGGTCTAGTTTTGATAAAACAGTACACCCAAAAGGTGATTAGTGATTTCATCTAGGATGGGCATTGTGTAACGGTCAGGTAATGTATTTTATTTAGTTGGTGATAGTCGCCACAAGGTCACCGAGGGATGGTAGTATCTTTTCTAGAGGCCATGTGTAATGGCGATGCCCAAGCTGATTCAGCTCGGTAGACACATCTTCCTGTCTATGGGCACATGATAATAAACTGAAACAAAATCTAGTTTGGATAAAACGACACACCCTTAAAGGTCATTAGTGGTTTCATCTAGCATAGGCATTGGGTAACGATCAGGTAATGTATCATATTTATTTGGCGATAGTCACCACAAAGTCGCCGAGGGATGGCAGTACCTTTTTCTGCGGCCACGTGTAATGGCGTTGTCCAAGGACCTCGGTAGACAGATCTTCCTGTCTATGGGCACCTGATAATATACTGAAACAAGGTCTAGTTTAGAAAAAAACGGTACACCCGTAAAAGTCATTAGTGATTCTATCTAGGATAATAGGTATTGGGTAACGGTCTGGTAATGTAATATATTTATTTGGCGATAGTCACCACAAGGTCGCCGAGGGATGGTAATATCTTTTCTAGAGGCCATGTGTAGTGGCGTTGCCCAATCTGATTCACCTCGGTAGACTATTGCTTGCATTTCTAACTTCGCAAAATAATCTTTCGATATTTTAAGTCTTTCATCAAAAAGGCGTATTAGTTTCGCAAACACCATTTCTTCTATGGGCTGAACGTCGTGTTTTACATTGTAGGATATATAGATTTCATTGAAAAACGTCTTGAACTTTATAATTAATAGTTCTAGTTTTGGTGAATTGTGTTAAATGAGTTTATAATTTTAATGCTTGCACGATTTTTTGGATTCTCTTCCCATTTTTTGACAATCTACCAACAAGTTATACCCGCTTCAAAAAACTGATCCTAAAATAGTTTAAGCAATATTTGCTATAAAGAAATTCCATGTAAACGTTTTTATTTAGTTTTCTAGACGAAATATGAATTTTCGCACCCCACCACGTGTAGTCGATTACTATTTGCTGCAATGATTTTGGTAGATTGTGGGTTGTAATTTACTGGGTTTTTTTAGGTTTCTTAACTTTATGTGTATCATGCTGCAACCACTTCCATTGCCTGCTAAAATGTAGTGACGGACGATTTAAAGGCATGAATGATGTTTGCTCCGGCAACCGCCTCCCGTTCGCCGGAGGGTAGGCGTTTCCCGATGGTCCAGCATCCCGATCAAACACGTATAAAGGGACTGATAACGGCTGGTTTTTTACCGAACCGTAAGATATAAAAACGCCACTTGCCTTTAGTATCGAAACGCCGAGTGTGATTTCTTTGCCTTGATAAACTACAGTTAGTTCTTCTTAAATTAAATCTGCCTCGACAACGGCTGCGTAATCGTCCTCTGTGTTGTCTCTGTAAATTTGTGCTAATATCGTTAACAGGTTTAGTTTATTCGGACACCTGTTCTTCCAAATGATGTTGATGTTGAACCTACCCAGTTGATTCGGCATAATTATGCTGAGCTTTATGGCGCTGATGATTGAATTTCGTCATGCATTTAATTCATATCATCCGCTAATTTTGCTAGCAGTTAACCATGTAGGTATACCAAAAATATTTTGATCCGCTTCTGCAACATGTGCAAAAATCGTAACCGAACTACAGAATCGTTTCCAGGTGCCAAGTGTTCCATATTCCATGTGTAGTTAAGGGCGTTCGACCCACCAAATCCATTTCACGAAGTAATTTGCCAAGATTTTGATCCAGTATATCGTCAAAATGTATGACTATTCTAGCTGATTTCTGCAAAAGTTACTCCGACCTCAAATCCAGTGTCAAGTATTGTTGGCAATACTCTGAGAAGACTGTGCATTTTTACGCATTCGTTAGCATCAGCTAATAGTTGTTCTGCTTGGTCAAACCACTGTCTAGTGTCGTCTTCAAAAAATGTCCGTAACTTAATGATAGTATTTGTTGCCTGATTTCGCATGTTAAAATTGCCGTCAACTAAATTCTTAGCATTCCCGAATCTAACTAGGCCCCAAATAGAACAAATAGCTGATTGTTTTCAGCTTCAAGGGTTAAATAATTTAGGCCTTAGTACCTGGAACTTGGAAATTTTGATTATGTTCCCGAAGAGTTCTCAAAATTCTATCTAGATCAGGCTTAGTCAAATTTTGCAAATTTACAAGGCCTAGATTCAATTTTACAAGAAGCCGTCTTAATGCGGCGTTCACGTTATAATGTCCCCAGCGTTTGGAACCTATGTAGAACGCACAGTCAGGCACACTGTTTACAACATGGTGTCTTAGACACCGCATGTTTTTTTATAAATTTTTTCAAGGGTAGCTAGCTAAGGATATTACCACATCTCGACAGTGTCAAGCACATAGTGTCTTCTGACGGTTTTGTTTTCAGTGTGCGGCATGATTTCATGAATGTCTATATGGCGCTAAATACAAATATCGTGAATTTGCGAAAAACTACATATCGCAGTTGACTAATAAACCACATTAGCTACAGACGGTGACTGTTACAGCTAATTCGCGCCAAATTGGTAGCTAAGGGTGAGTGCAACACTGTAAAGAAGAAATGCAGTACCTATGGGTGTGTCGTACAACCTCGGCAATTGATTTACGATATGAGTGTTTCTCTGACTGTCTGTAAGGTAGGTTCGCGACTACAGGGGAACAATAGTTCCAAAGAGTGGGGCATAACGTGAACGCCGCAAGAAGCATAGGCATGACTTATTTTTACCGTTAAACTCATTATGAAGCAAAATCTCCCAATATTTTTGATAAAATACTGCGACTTCTGGAAATTTACTTCAAAATATGGCCGGCTAGCACCTAGTGCCGCTTGCATAAATCGTAATTTGATCCAAGAATACCTTAAAAATTTATGGCTTATATTCCCGATACAAGCATCGCTATATGCTTTTCGGCTTAAATAAACATTTGACTTGAAAAACATAATCAAACCAACCTACTGCAAGAAATTTCATTGTTTTCAAATTTTTCTGAATACAAGTTTTAGCCTAAGCTAAGGTCTCTAAAGTTGCGGATTTGATACCAAAATTGTGTTTTTTCCGAATTTTCAGCTTTCACAGAAATAGAATTTATACATCCAGCCTTAAGAGATTTTTGTCTCTTGCATATGACCGTAAGAGACAAAACTGCCCGCTTTGTGCACTCATTTTTCTGTGAAAGCTGCATTAGTGCACTATATACCGGCGCTTACTGGGAATAATTCAAACATCAAAACCCTAATTCGTAGAATTATTATGAACGTTGAGTGAATTATTTTAAATATACTTGGTCTTGGTCGTCAAAATTATAATGCTTGCTCTGCGGTTGATTGTCTGAGGTTGTATGTTTGATTTAAAAGAATTGTTCTTGAATTCAGTTCTTAGTAAATTTCGCTGCAAATTAAAAATACAAACAGCTAGATTGGTACTCAAATATTCTTGATTTTACTGTCATATACTCATTTGTGCTACTATATTTAGTCAATCATGGTGCGTTTTTACGGCATGCTACAAATATCTTACTGTACGTTTGCCTTCGACAATTCAATTTTTTTTATGTTTCTAAATGTCAATTTAAATTTCTCGGTTATTTATATTTAATATATGAAGCTGTCGGTTTTATACTGTAAGCTTTTTGTTTTATGAATTTGTTATGAAAGTACAGCAGTATAATTTATTTCTTTGTCTACATGCTCATAATTGTCTATAATTTGACTACAAAAATCCGACAAACATAAATAGGGCAGAAAACGTAATGGAAAAACACAAATTTTGGAGCCTCGAGCACTGTATAAATTGAGCAAAGCGCTAGCGCTATGCGTTTATTTCACTCCCATTGTTACACCAAAACGTTTTGAGCGTGAGTTATTGAGCTGATCGTTTAGTCTTTTATTTCATTACCAACATTTGGAGTCCACATTTCGAACGTGAACTGTATATTTTACGCAGCGTAGATTTGTCGCGAGACTAGAGGATTGCACTTGATATGGCGAGTTTGGGTGAGTTTAGCCGATCAGCTACATTCACAATCCCTGTCCTTGTCATTGGAACATGGGGAATTTGGTGTGTTTTGTGTCAAGCTCATGATAGCTCTAACACGCTATCTGGTAAGTTTTAATTTTATATACGATGTTTCGGAGTGGAACTTTAGGTTTAGATAGATGCATCTTTGTACTGAATCATTGAAACAAAGCACAAATATTTTAGGGTGATAACGTAACAAAACGTGGGGCTATTTATATATTCAGTCGAAGGATTTTATTTCGTTTTGATAAAAATACATTTTTGAACATTTATTTTATTTGAAATTATATATGCTAATACTTGCGCTTGTGATCTCATGCATTGAAAAACAAACTTCGCACCGATTTCAAAAAAATATTTGCTGAAAACTAAGCCATGAAAATATTTTCGGAAATACTACAAATATATAAACAGTGAAAGTAATCCTTAAATGGCTGAGTTTTCTCATATTTAGACTCGGACTGAAAGATTTTATAAAAGCTGCGCCTTGGTTGTTCTGTTCTGCTTATTGGAATTTTGCTATGCTCAGCTATTCCACTACTTGTAGAGCAGAATTTGCATTTAAAACTTTTTAAAATACTAACAAAGCAAACTGGGGTGAAATATAAGCAAGTGTCAAAAATCAGGTGGAGCGACTACCGTGTAGAATTGTCTTAATTTCTACTGACTTCCTATTGGAGTCACATATTAATCGGACATAGTATATTAATTTCTCACATAAAATCCATAAAGACTGAAATAACAAAATAAAATAACTTTTAAAATAAACTAACGACTTTGATATTCAAACCTCATTCATGAAATATTGCAAATTGTTCTATACTGAGGTTCACAGTGTTCAAAAGATATTTTTATTAATTTGAAACATATTTCATAGGTGCTCAAACGATAACAAATGGAATTGCATACAGTCCAAAACATTGCACTTAATGTTGCCATTAGCAGATACACTAAACTACTCGGCACCACAATGCGTTTTGGACGGCCTATTTTCATACTTGTAGAACTAAATACGACTCATAGCCTGCTCTTATCACCAGTATCTCATATTTTACAAAGCGAGGTATTGAGGAGGCCCTTTTAATTCGGTTGAGTAATATAGGAGTTGATAAATTTGTCCAGTCAGAAGACACATATTTTGCTACGCCTCTTCCAACTGAGGGAGAGCTCTGCGATGCCCGGGCCCTAGACCTCAAATACATAATAAGAGTTGAATCTTTTACAACTGACGCTCGATAGCGCTTGATAACGAACACTAATTTTCCGGGAAGAAGGACTCTCTAGTCCATATCACTATTAATTACCATATCATATATTACAAAAAATTTATGAAAGATATCAATTTGATATCAATATTTTTTTACAAATCTATTAGTAAGTACATTAATAATTTTGGCGAAATAAACCAGAACATTGTTTCTAGACAAATCTGAGGGAGTTCCATAAATATGACCATGCTGGAATTAGTGAGCCTGGAGACCGTGGAGCAAAATAGAGCAGTGTCATTATTATGTAGCGTGGTCTTGAATCGAAGCATAAAGACTGCTTTTTGTCGTTTCTGTCTTTGATCCCTTAGCAGTGTATATACAGCTATCAATCATGCATCAATATGATACCATAATTAGTGGAAGCCCCATAATAAGAATCAAGTAAGGCTATTTAAGCTTATGTACTTGGAATAGAGATGACACTTAGCATTTCAGGTTCATACTTAATCCTAAGCTTTAGCCTTATTTTGAATTGCTTTGCAGTGACTTTTTAATATTTGCCAAAAGTATATATCTGCAGCATATATAAAATATTCAAATTTGTACAATTTTCCAAGTACAATACAGCACAAATGTCAGTTATTTTCAGATAGTCACTCAGCAAGCTTGTTGTTACTATACATTGCTGGGGTCACATGTGCTGTGTCTGTTCAGGATTTTTAGGCGAAATAAATATACAAACATATCAATGCAAATGTTAATAATTTTTTTATTGATGAAGAGCTTTGTACAAGTTTTGTCTTGAAATTCTCTCGGTGTGCATCAATCCAAAAAAAATTTAAGATTTTTAATCGTTATACATTTCAGCAAAATATAGTAACTTTCTAATGCTACATGCCCCACAAGTTGCAGAAATTAAGTAAATTTTCTGACCTGTGCACTCAACAATAATATTACACGAAATATGCACTGAAGAACAAAATTTGTCTGAAAAAGCATACATACACTTGAAAATTTTAGCGCACAATAATGTTCCAGAAATTTTATCTTTAATCGTAGAAAATAATTCTCGTTATATCCTTCAGATATTAAACAGCTGATCTGATATAGATGGTCCATATTAAAACTGAAGGGGTCATTTAAAAAAAATTACTTTTAAAATTATAAACATGCTGAAATCACTGGGTCTTGATTGCACATGAAACTTACTGGGTGCGTTCACTTTATTAACACACAGATTTTCAAATCGCTAGATAATTTCTGTGTTATGCGATCAGCAGCCAAAAAAAATAGAATTTATAAAATTTAAGTACATCGAATTTAGAAACACCCACATATTTTCAAATTCGTGGGTTTTATGCGGCAACTACAAAATTTCTGGGAAACTGTTATCCCCCAGCTCAGTTATAAGGTGGATGATCTATTATTGAATTCCAGATATCTGTGTAACTGGGACTATTGCGGTGTTTACGTTATAAAGGACCCCCATGTGAAAGTTTTGTTCCCCAATGGTCTAGACCACACCATCCAGTGGTATACGGTATATACCTACACTATATAATGTAATAGACGGTGTACCAGACCACCATCAACTTAATTATAGTGGCTAAATCTACCTACTGTGTATCACTAACGGTGTCAAGGACACTATCCACAAACACATTATATAAGGAGTGTAAATAACAACATGGTGTAGCTAACACCATATAAATTTTATGGTGTGGTCTACACCATACTATTATCGACACTACTCTACCTAAGTATTACTATTGAAAATACAATTACAAATACCATGGTGTCAAAGACACAATATATTTGATGGTGGCGGAGACACTCAGGGTGGACAAAACTTTCACATGGGGTGTCCTTTATAACGTAAACGCTGCATATGTTATTAGTGACAGTACATCATTTTATTAAGCGAGCATAAATTGTTTTAAACAGGCTCAGCATGACTTCAAGCTGCCATCTGTATGTTATTGGCAAGTTAGCTCATATATTAGTTTGACAACATCGGTATCGAGCTTAGCCTCAGCGTATACAACATAACTGAGGCTTTAATTTTGGTATATATATGCGCAATGATATATTGAGGGGTTTCGAACATACAGACGCTATAAAGGTTTTTAGATAAGTAATTTTGTTAAAATTAAATTATTTAAGAAATTATTAGAAAAGTGTGTTTTAATGTGTTAAAGAGAGCGTTAGTTGTAAAGCAATCAATAACCTTGCTTTAATATATATGAATGCCACCCAGTTGTCAATTTCATTGGACCCGATTTTGCAGTTATCGCATATTTGTCATGCAATTCACATTAATATAGCCTTACGTAAGTGCCATGTTTACTTTAGAGGCAACGTTAAAACAAAGAACAGCTTAAACCGCCGGCACCCAACTTAGACTTAGGCTTGGTAGGCTCATATTGGACCTTAGTTCAGGCTAACGCTCTGGTTTAGTCTTAATATATCAAGAACTGCATAGCATGCATTGCACTTCCGCTCCTAAAAGTTAGATTGGTTAGGGTAAGTATACGAATTAAAATACATAATATATATTGGTGCCTGTCTAATCTTGGGGTCACAAACGGTGGTAAATAATTCAACCTTAATGCTTTTTAGACACCAACAATCACGTGCAGCCACGTTTGAAGAGAAGCTATGGGGGATATGGTGGTGGCGGCGGAGGGTATGGCTATGGCAATGGTTATCGCGGCTATGGCGGTGGCTCACGCTACGGCGGAAAAGGTGGATACGGTGGCGGAGGTTATGGCTACGGAGGCGGCTACAAGAAAGGAGGCGGAGGTAGGGGATACGGTGGCTACGGAAAAGGCAAAAGGTATTATGGTGGTGGTTATAAAAAAAGTTACGGATACGGAGGATATGGTGGAGGCGGGAAAGGATACGGCGGAGGTGGAAAGGGATACGGTGGTTATGGCGGAGGAAAGGGTTATGGAGGCGGCGGTAAAGGGTATGGTTATCATGGTTGAAGTTGATTGTTTGTGGCATTGTCTATATACATATGACATAGAAATTAACTTATTAAGATATTAAATGCGTTCCCACATTTGTTTTTATTGCTATAGCGATGTGTATCTACACATAACAATACAAATATTTGTGTTTGCACTTAAAGACCCAACGGTACTATATATATTATATGTATATAATTATATACGTCTCATTGGTGCCCAGATTCGTCGGATTAGGTGGCAGAGGGCCTCGCCGTTTGGGAGGAAGATCCAAAGCAGGAGAAGGCTGCACCAAAAATTTTTGCACTGTATTCTCCAAATTCTTTCCTAATAAATTGTCCCTATATTCCCTATGTTCGCCTTAAAAATTTTACAATTTGCTAAAATTTCTAAAAACTTTCCCTTGCCTTTGACGGCGGAATAGAAACTTGCAGAGCGCCACGCGGGGTAAATATGGCTTATGGGTTCGACCCTTAGGGACAGCCTTAAACCCCTACCATCCTTCCTGTGGGCACTTATGATGCGTAGGTGACAAAAAGTCCGCTTACAAAAACTATTTATCACGATTGCCTGTTATAAAATGTATAAAATTGGTTTTACTATCCTTTTAAAAATAAAAACTATTCGAACTTGCGTTTTTAAATTCAACATGTCATTGTTGGTATAAGTCTTGTAGTAAAATTGCACAAGTTTCTTGCAATTTATATACAGACTAAAAATCATTTAAATAATTCCACCCAAAATCAAGAAGCCGCTAAACTTATATGTGTAAAATGGCGTATGATTGCGCGAGTTCAGTTTTATATATTTCGCGAAACAAAAAGCCGACTTCCTTATCGTCTCCAATTTTTTAATCATAGTTTGTAGGCTGTTACCTCCACCTGAGGGTCCGACCACCCCACTCCCGACAGTCTCTACAACTGAGAAGGCCACCTCCCCTCGAGACCCGGCTACACCTCTGGAACTTCGGACCTCGTTCTGCATAGCTTCATTACAATTTCGCATATCGCAAAGCTAAATCTCGCAAAACTTTGTTGAAACGCTCAGCCTATACCTAAATGCGGTGTCATGATGCTTCGGTGAAAGCATTTTTCCGTTCTTAAAAAAGGAGGGAAGGGCTTCGTTTTTGCATTCGAAGACCTAGGTCACGGAGAATGAGGGATGTATCCCCCACCAGTCTTTTTATGGGTGAAATTATTTGAAGTAGAAAGGTAAAAAAATCTGAAAATTAGGCATGCGCAAGTTTATTGAATTTTGAGCACAATTTTATAGAAAATCAAATAAATAGAAGTAGCTATACATTAAATGTACAGACAATACGTTGGCCAGCTCGGTTATCACGGATTATCTTTGTTAGCACAGTTGTTTTGTTCCAGGTCAAGTGGTTTGTATCATCGGAAATATTAAATAACAATGCGAAGTCGAAAAAGATGAAGCGATTTGTGAAAAGGATTAAGCACACAAAGTGCTGAACAATGAAGACATTGTTGAAGGCCGAATGGAATAATTACTAGGTATACAGGATTTAGTGTACAAAATTCGCTGAATTTATGGCAATTATCACCTTTGCTTAGCCTATTTAAACTATTGAGGTCTAAACCATTAGTAGAGTAGTAGTAAAATATACTAAATAATATATATATATAATAGATATATATAATATAATATATATATATATATAATATTGAAGGTACGTTACTATCCCGGCATTTTGTTTCGGATAGGTGTAGTTTTTCGTATAAAGATCTTCACAGAATACAGTACAAGCAGTAACTGTAGGACACAGAGTTAATTAGTTATAAAAGCTCACTACTGAAACCTTTTTTATGTTCATGCCTGTTCGGTAATTGTCAGGCTAGCTAAATTTTCAAAATATACCAAGATAAAATCCTCGTAATGTTCTCAGGTTTTTAGCTGCGGAAGCTCCAGCAATCTGCGTGACAATGTTCGTTTTTACGAGCGCTTTAACATCAGAGGTGTTGCTCTAATTTCCGGCTTTTTTCAAGCGATGCTGTATTTCTAGCGACATAAAATTAGACCCTAATTCCCGTGCCGATATTCGCTTTCGTATGCTTATTATAATCAGAAGACATACTTATAAGTATTCAGATTATAAACACTGCGGCCAACTTGAGGCTTGTAAATGTTTTATTCCATTAACAAAACATACTGTGTGGGAAGCGGAGAATTGAAACAAGATGGAAGCCTTCTAGTCCTTCTTGGAACAATATACAACGGCTTATTGTTAATGAAGCTTTATAGAACATGTGTTAAAATCCAGTATATTGAGAACCGTGACCAATATCTCCTTTACACCTTTCAGCTTAGTTCGTGCCCTAGAGTAACTATTTGTTGTTTGATACAGCTTCTGTAGCTGATATTTTGTGCTGCTGAACTATATAGAGAGTTCCCTTCCAAACGTTCGAAAAAAGATTGCAATAAATCCGCAAACCATAAGTTTTATAGTATATGTGTTAAACTACAGTATATCGATAACGGGAATCAGTATTTCCTTTACACCCTTCAGCTTAGTTCGTGCCTTTGAGTCACTGTTTGGTGTTTGATACAGCTTCTGTAGATGACATTTTGTGCTACTGAACTATATAGAGAGTTCTCTTCCAAACATTCGAAAGAAGATTGCAATAAATCCGCAAAGCATAAGTTTTGTGAAACAATTGTACGATATATTATTAGAACCTTATTATAATCAAATCATGTTGAATATATGTACATATTAATAATCACTCACATGTTCATGTGTTCAGCTAAAAATTTGGACCTCCACACCTGAATTGATTCATTTTGAAATGAGACCAACATTTTGTATATATACGTTTTGCTTTTTCTTTTAAACCTGGCCGTTTGAACATAATATTTCTAAGTTGATTTGATATTTCAATTGAACTAAAACAGAGCTCTGCCAAAATGCGAATAGTCTTCAAACATTTAGAAAATCGAAAAAATGCAACACATACAAAATATACTCAAATTTTGAACAGATTCTGATCAGATTATAAGGTGAAGGTTTGAAGGCGTTTAATATATCTTAGCCTATTTTTAAAAAATTGTTAAATGCAATGGCAAACATGTTTAAATATCGTTTCTTACATAACGCTGGTACAAAATTGTTAAATATTTGGTAGTACGTAATAAATTTTAAGATTCTGTATAAAAAATCAGCTAAGAATCCGTTTTGAACAAAAGCGTTGTCAGCAATTTTCCACCTAAAGTTGCAGCTTAGTGCCAAGTCTACGTATAAAAACGTTCGCAGATATTTCTCATACAGGCGTCTTGTAAAATGTCATTTCATAGATACTGGCGATGAAAAACTTGATTGCCACTTCGAAATTTCTAAAATTGAAGCTTAGCGTACAAATTTCAAAAAATGCATAATTTCTTATTGCATTAAAAAACTGCAGGAGACCATGTTTATAATGTATATATAGTTGTCGACATGCACGGTATTATTCACAGGTATATCTTTGACATCGGACACACTACTTGACACGTCGTAGCCGCTTGTGATCAGGTTTAGCGATAGAATCCTAGTGTTCATCGAAATTTAATATGCCAATTGTTAAATCCTTTGATGCCTGCAGCTGTTCGACAACACCCAATCATATTTCAAAATTGTGTACTATAACTAAACTTGTCGTATACTGCACTACTGCACAAAAGTTGTCCACTGGTTTTTCACGAGCCTTTAGAAACCCAGCAGTAGCTTCGAAATAACTCAATGGCTGGCCAGCGTGACTGTCACCTCCAAACCTAGAGGTTCGAATCATCGAAGTTTCCTTTAATTGTTCTTTTGATGCTAAAAAGGCAGATTAATTCAGATCTAAACGGTTAACAACGAGGGAACTATATACCGCAATATTTGCCCACAGAGATATTTGAAATTAAAATCCGAAACATCAGTTTCGGGTTTTCTCGTTCATGGACGCATGACATGCATCGGCATCAGGAATGCCATTCACGCAAAGCATTAGCAAAATTTGTGCTATCATTAATGAATGTGTAGGGACATTTGTAGAACCGGACGAATTTGAGATAAATTCCGATCGATATACATACTTGTTAGTAATTCTACAACTTTCGCTTAGAGATCTTATGCAGCGTTTGCGTTATAAAGGACCCCCATGTGAAAGTTTCGTCCACCTTGGGTGTATCTTCCACCATCAATTTTATGGTGTCTTGGACATCATGGTGTTTCTGGTGGTATTTTCAGATGGTATACATAGGCAGTGTACTGTCGGTAATAGTATGGTGTAGACTTCACCAAAATTTTATATGGTGTTAGCTACACCATGCTGTTATTTACACGCAATATATAATGGGTTTGTGCAGTGTCTTTGACACCGTCAGTAAAAAAACAGTATTTAGATTAAGACACTATAGATACGTTAATGGTGTCTCATACACCATCTCTTGCATTACATAGTGTGGGTATATACCGTATACGTATACCACTGGATGGTGTGGTCTAGACCATAGGGGGACAAAACTTTCACATGGGGGTTCTTTATATCGTAAACGCCGCATTAGATTCGCTTAGAAGTGCATCTACTGGCAATCATGCGCGATCATGGTGCAGACGCTATGAAACAGACGGAATTTGCTTGCATGATTGGTGTGTGAACTCGACGTGCAATGCAAGCCCTGGCCTAGAAAATGTGTTGTCAGAATTAGAGGTAGAAACATGATAATCATACTACTGGTTAATACTCTGCGTTAATGCGCAGTTTTTGCGACCGTAATGAACGCTTTTGCAGTCAAGTACCAGTAAGAAAAAGCCAAATCTTATTCTTCTATCCAACGTGGCAGGCATTGCTACAGGATTATTGGGAGTGGGAGTTGGGTTTAGCGATGCTGTACATATACATCAACTTGGTTCTAAAGTTAAAGCTCTCACTGAAACTGTGTTTTCGCTCTATGATCTTGACACTGGCAATTCTAAGGCTATAACGAAAATTAAAGCATTAAATGAACATTTATACTAACTTCGGCATCAAAGTCTATATGATGTTACTGCCATGTTCGACACAATTCGTTGCCAAGAGGAATCTGATCTTCCTATCATCCAACGTGACATAGTCCACCATGCAATACGAAATCATATTGAAAACTAAGTACAAGCCATTATGCTTCAAATACCGTTATATCTCGAAGAAGTTCGATCATACTGCAGGATCTTTAACGTAGCTTAGAACATACCCACTAAAGATACTCATATGAAATTGCCTTTACCTGCTTACACTACTAAGTCTCATAACGCTCAATGCGCGGGAAATAATCTTGTAGCCTGCTCACAGAGTCCTGCTATTTTTTATGTAAACGTCATGCATTGCATATGGACCAATCAACTATTCGTCTGGGTTGGATTGTTATGGGTGAAGATACACTTATTTTTATTCAGGATATTTGTCGGAAACATGCCGTAATTGGTCCATTAACCAACAAGACAAATAACGATTCCACTAAACAGGGAGCATTGGTACGCACGCCATAAATGAAGATAGTACGATAATAGCGGAAGACTGTAACACATTACGTTAAAGCACAAACCCTACCTTTCCCACACAAAGGTGTCATGTGACTTCCACAGAGTAAGTTTACACAGATAATAATCGGATTGACATTTTTAACAAGCACTATGGATGCTAAGGAGTTGGTAGTTTAAATCGAACCTAATCTTACGGTGGACCCATTTCCATAGATTCCTATAAAGCCATTAACTTGGGGTCTGCTAGAGCAAACAAAAGCCATGATCTAGCAGGTACAGCACAGGAAGCGGTAGTGTATATGCGAGGATTACGTAGATCACTAATACTAAATTGGATCTGATAACATAGGGCGTATGCCGACCACAGAATTATTTGCTCTACCTACAAATAATACTACAAGACGGAGACGGAAAACATTTACGGAACATTAGGTTAACACCATATCTAGTAATCGTTCACCCCTTCTCTAAATGCACATGTCATGGGACGACCACTTCTTACATTAATTAACACTGGAGCAGATGTATCAATATTCACACAAAATCTAGCAGAACATCTATGACTGGCACTTAAATCTTACATGAAAACAAAAGTAGTATCTGCCTTTAAGACGGAACTACAATGGATCAGTTCGTTCCCAATTCGCAATAAAATCTGTTCGTTTTTACGTTACTCGCGCCGCACATTATCAGCCTTCATAGGGAAAGATCATATAACACCCAAGTCCTCAGTCATAATAGACTTCTTATATCAACTCATAAGTGGATCGGCATAAGATGAATATTCTTATGTGGCTATTGCTAATATTGAATATGACAAACCACTAATTATAGCAGTTACTTGTCGCAAATACACAACCATACCACTGAATGCCGAAACCTTTTGAAACAGGATTCCCGAAATTCGCGCACTATGTTTAACAACGACTTTGTTCATTATAACATTACACATTGCCAACTTAGCTTTTGCATATCCTTTAGTGCTAAGAAGTCAACCAACTATTTTAATTGCAGTCACTAACTTCAGTAACATACCCATCACTGTACAAGCAGGATAATTGTCAGGGCACACGGACGAAATCAGTGAAGACACAGTCTAATATCTTAAGGACGTGAAACAGCAATTGTTACAGTTTCGTGAAATCCCTGAGACGAGACAAGTAAATAATATTAACAGCCGACCTGTCAATCTGAAACGACGCATAGCTGAGAAGAAAGAATGAATTCACAATGATCGAGCTCAACATGTATTGAGTAAGATAGACTTCAGTAAGACAACAATGACTAGACACAAGGTTAAAAAGCTTAAGGCCATGCTTACTGAAAATCAATGTGGGCGATTTTGACATTGGACGATATAGCACCAAACAGGCATAAAATACAAACCGGAGCCACGAAACCAATTAAGCAAATACCATACCACCTAGCGCACGTATTATGTGAACCATTTAGGGAAGAGTTGAACAGCATGTTGGACGCAGGACTGACATCACATTCGCACTTTGCGTGGAGATCACTAATAGTGTACGTAGCAAGTTAGAAAAGTAAACATGGTTGCGAACACGAGTAGTATGACATGCCGCGTATTTACTATATTTTGAGTTACCTCAAAAACATCAAATTAATGTCAACCTTGGACTTGTATAAAGTGTTCTGAGTCAACTGATTTGGAATTACACCCTCAGACCCTCAGACAAAAGTGAAGACTTCATTTATGACCGAACATTTACAGTATGAGTATAATGTTTTGTGTTTTTTAACGATGCATGTACATAATATTCAAGAAATTATAGTGATAAAATGACTCATATACATAAGTCGACATATTAGTATTCTGACCAACGTTAGACAATCACTTGATAGACCTTATAAACGTACTTAATCGATTTAGGTAAGGTAGTTTAAAACCTTTAAACCTTCTAAGTGTGAATTTGGGTAGAAGAGTTTGGAATATCTCGGACACATAAAAAGCACCGAACACGCCAAACTTGATCCCGAGAAAAATGTAGGGAAGAGTAAATTTCAACATATTCAAACTAACTGTAAAACAGTTTCAATGTATTCTACAATTAGTAGAACACTATCACAAATTTATAACAGATTACTCGCACATTTGTTAGCAAATGACCGCATTGTGTAGAAAGGGTAATGAATTTAGGTGGACTGCGCCATGTGAGAATGCATCTCGTAAACCGAAAGGGGCGTTAACAATCAAACCAATTTTACTATACCCCGATTTCGACAAACGATGTATATTGCAGACGTATTGATCGGGATTTGTAATGGGAGAGAGCTATCGCAGAAAACTATTGGTCGATAGCATTTGCTAGCAAAGCACTAATCGAATACCAACAAAGATATCCAGCTATCGAGGCTGAGGCTCTAGCCATCCGGGGGACAGCACTGCATATTAAACAATATTATTTGGGCGTAAATTTCACGTGGAAACTGATCACAAGCCGCTTAAGATTCTTGTCTGATCAACCGCCGAAAAAAATTCTCGATTATCTTAACGGCGAAATGAACTCCTTTTAGTATTTGAATGCGTCGATATAACGTATAAACCAGGCAGAAGGAATGGCAATGCTGACGGACTGTTTCAAGACCCTCGGTACGAAATAAAAATGAAAAAGTACAATACTAGAGAGAGTGACTCAGATGCCGATGTAACGCAGGTCACAGTAATAATCGAACCCGACGAAAAACCTGTTACATAGAGCCAAGCTATATCATCACAGACTATGACACCAGCCAATACGTCATCTTCACGAGACTCAGTAGAAGAACAAGCGCAATCCTCCCAAACTTCGCAAACACCGAGTAGCAGTGATGGGACAACCATGTACCCAAGTTTACAACAAGTTCTAGAACGATTGCAACTATCAACAGAATTAGAAATGTAAATGGATGATCAGATACTAGAAACAACACTATTGCCGTTACGAATCCCAACAACCACTGTATCCGTTTCAAATATAGTAGAACTGGAAATATCAACATTTCAACTAACATACCTGCACTCACCGCAGCATTCAATACCACAGCATCGACGAGCTTACCATCGGACACTACTCCAAGTACTAGGGCTGATCCTTCGACCAGAGAATGACGTGGACGAACATTGTGGACAAAAGCTGCACCGATAAGAGACCGTGCAACAGGTAATCCTTGAGAAAAAGAAATCCAATCGTTTGATGAAAATACTAATTAAACGTGGAGGACCAGACTTACATTTGATAGGACCTGAGGAAGCATTTAAAATCGTGAGTCCATATGTTTCCTATATTTTGTTTGACTATCGAGATTTTAGTTTAGATTCTTAGTTTAGTTTAATGCCATGCATCCAAAGAAACACTGATGAGTTCGAGTTAATATGGTGGTACCTTTACAACACCTATTTACCACAGGAAGCAGTTGCAGCGATTCAAATAGAACTCTACACGCACTACTTCGAATTCAGTCCTGATACTAAAATTCTCTACATGATAGGCGATAACACGCTGAAACTGTATGTGCTGAAGACAATGGTGCCGCAAATTCTGAGACACGAACATGATACTCTATATAGAGGCCATTCAAGCCGAGATCGGCTTCTTACTAAGCTAAAGCACTTTTGCTCTTGGAAAGGCATGTCCAACCATGTTGACGAATGCGTCAAACAATGTTCACTGGCCAAACGGTGAAAAATTCCGCGATTAACTTAAGAGCTAGGCTGGGTTGTACCAACCTATATATCGTATCTTTGTTGACATACCGCACATACAAGTTAGAACACAAGGATAATCGTTTGTTGCGGCATTTATTGATCGATTTACTAAATTTGTCATGGCGGCTTCATACCTCACAAGGATGTTAGTGCAGTCGCAGAAGCCTTATTAACACAGGTAGTAAATCGTTTCAGCCCACCTAAAAAGTTTACTCTGATAACGGAGGCGTCTTGACCGCAGATATATTTCAGGAACTATGTGAAGAAGTAGCATCTCTACGATATATGAGCTTAAATCATCATCCACAGACAAATGGAGAAATAGAGAGATTCAACAGGATTTTGTTACACTTTATTATGTGTTCGCACCACACATAATGACAATATGGTCTGGGACCATTTGCTACCTTTTTGCATAATGGCATACATTGCAGCAATACATTAGTGTAACTCGCTATCCTCAATTTCTTCTAACGCATAGATTTTATCCACGACTGCCAGAAGACTACGAATTAGCTGAAACTTGGTGAGGAGCCAGCAGTGTGAAATCCCATCGACCAAGTGTACAACGTGGATTAGCAACACTACGGGAACAAACATATCGATCCACTAAAGCGGCACAAAAGGCGAATCCATTAAGATATAATCGGAGAGCTAGACAACCGCGAAATGAGGTTGAAGATCTAGCATGGACATATTCGCAAAATAAAAAGCGGGCAATGCTGGGAAATTAATGCCTAGATGGTGTGGACGATATAAAATCGTAGTAAATTTAAGCACCATGCTTACGCATACGACGGAAAAATTATCCTAATTCTCGTACATATATCGTGTACATTAATCGTGGGTAACCACGTTTTAAGGAAATACCAATGGTACCCAATGTGCACAACTGACTACCTAGTGTTTATGCCACAACGCTTGAAACAAGTTAGCAAGAACCTGGAGAACAGACTATTGCAAATAACGACTCTATTCTAAAAATTGAACCTGTAGATGCAAAAACTATTCGAGTACCAATTAGCGTTCAAACCTCTGATGATGATAGCTCTGAAACAAGCGAACCCAATGAACAACGGTTTTGCCAGTTAACATATGCACAAATAGAGACAGAACAGGCAGAAATTGAGCATGTACAATTTAGACTTGATCTAGCTGAGCCTAACAATCGAAGGCCAATAAGCCATAGGATACCGATAGTAGATCCTCATCGGCAACCCTATCCTACATGGTCTACTATCGTTCAGGAATAGAGGAACAGTAACTGACGACGACGATATATTATATAGATTAGAAACAGGAGGCGAGATCCGGTGGTTACGTACGATCTAAATACTGATATTGTTACAATGACTGAGCAGGTTTTAGCAACGCAGTGTGATACATTGCCTATATTTACCAGAAGTAGGTTCCTTGGATACACAGTATATAACAACATACAACTCATTACTTCTATCAGATGGCACCAAAAGGACAAACGGGTTTATTCATACTGGACCTTAAAACTGCTCTGACCTAAGACACACAATTATGCTTTCTCCTCAGGAAAATAGCAACAAACTCCTGAAACACGTATGACTAATGGATTAGCACGGTAACGCCGACTGTTCCACCACTAACGGCTAAAACAACGGCTCAAGCTGATCAAATTACACAGGCATATCAATTAGATACGGAAGCTTGTTCACATCGCACGCGTACTGAAAGGTGTACCGAAGGCATAGCTTCACCTGCATAAACATGTTCAAAAAACCTCGTAATCTAGATTTCAATAACACACAGCTAAGACTAGAACAAGTTGGCCAAAACCGGCAAGTATATAGTAATAATCCGTTGTTAAAGAAGCTGAATCTGGATGAAACAAGGACTGCATTCACTTCTATGCAGGAACCGCTGGAGGTATCTCCCACACATACACGTGCAATAACAAAAGCACCAAATGTTTCTTTACACCGCAATACAAATAATACTGAACCCAAAAATAACCATCAGAAAAACCATAGCTAAGGTGCTAAGAACTCAAGGATCACGTATGTCGTTGAGGTTCGAATATACTCCATTAAGGCCGGTGATAAAGAACAGGAAGCTCATAATACTAAACCCAAAAATAACCATCAGGAAAACCATAGCTAAGGTGCTAAGAACTCGAGAATCACGTATGTCGTTGAGGCTCGAATATACTTTGTTAAGGCCGGTGATAAAGAATAGGAAACTCATAAAACCACTGAGCCAAGCACCGATACACCAGTGCAAGAAACACTTTTAGACGCTAAGTTTTACGTGCTGCCAAAGTATCCGAGGAAACGTCAACATATACCACTGAACTACCAAAATCGACATTCCAGACGCCGTTTGCTACCCGTCTAACACCATTAACTTCGGCACCTGTCATGACCCTTGTCCCAGAACCCGTATCTCCTACTGTTACTATCCAAGACATTTCATAGAAAGAAAACAAACTCCGTCCAACCTACCGTTAGCATGCAAAGCGAAAGACAAGGTAAGAAAGCCAGGCGGATCGATCCCTACTCAAATGGCCTTCAGACCGATATTTTATGAAAAACGTAAGCCTCAGCTTCGTTTTATGAAGAAAAATGAAATTATTGCTTTTTCCCTGAACCTTTGTTGACGGCATCAACTATTCCCACATTGACGTTGTCTACTACCTTCGACGGCACCAATACACGCTTTATTTCACTCGCGAGCGAGTGAAACGACAATTTTCAATTTTGGCTCTGGAGGGGTTGAGGAGGTCCTGTTTGTATGTGTGTGTCGCACCTGGATCTCGATAGCGGTTGGGCGGATTTTGACGCATGATAGCTCATTCGAACTGCAATGGTCGATTTAGGGACAGAGCCCGATTTTTGAATTTTTCCCGTGGGAAAAGTTATGGGACAAAATGACGTCATTTTGGCCCATTTTTCGGGCAACCCCTCCAGTTTTTGCGACTTTTCTCAATAAGTAAACGAGGTATCCGCAAACTAATAGGCCTATTCCATGTAGCTTTACCAGGGCTTTCCAATGATATATAACAAGTTTCTCAATCACTTCTCAATCTGAATTCTATAAGCTTATAGTTGGCGCCAAATTTCATATTTGGTGAAAAGTCGTGGGAAATGCACCTAAATGTGTGTTTTTTGTTACTTTTAGTGTCTTATATGGGGTTTTCTGGACAGATAAACTCATTGAAAGTGTTAAAAATATTGTTGGGCAATTATTTTTTACACTTCTGGTTCATACTTGGCATAAAAAATGACGTTTTCGAAATTTTTGATGATAAGTCGTGGGAAAAGCACCTGAATGTGTGCTTATTGTTGGTTTTAGTGTCGAATATGGGGTTTTCTGGGCCCACAAGCTCAATGCGAGTGTCAAAAATATTGTGTGGCAAATAATTTTCACACTTCTGCTTCGGGGGATTGTTGTTACCACTCGAATTCTGGCTCGCAAGCGAACTTCACTAGATAATAAAGGACTCAGAGCAGTTGAGCTGTTCTAAGTTTTATACTGGCTTAACCATTCATGGTATTCCAATCTCTCAACGACATGATAATCCATAATTCGACCTACGAGCTACCCTCATCCCATCCGGTGTGGATGAGTCAAACGCTGAGATAAAACTGAGATTAATAAGAACTCAGTATACATTACTGACCAATTGTTCGTGAGCTGATAAATATATAATCATCCGGCGACTCCTAGAATATTGTACTCTAACCCTGGTCTTGTCATTTCTTGCTTATATAATCATATCTTCGAATGTGTTATTGTTATTTTTGTAATTCCGCTTTTACACTATGCGTCGGCCAATCAAGAGAAGCGCTATCCTGATGTAGAACCACCACGAGAATTGATTTCGAGCTTCCAGCAGTATCGTTGCATCCTATTCGGCCTGAAAATTCGCATGAAATGTTTCTGTCTCATGACATACCGTGGTCTGAATTGTCAAACCTAGCGCGCATAGCGTATTCGATAAATTACAATGGATTCGAGTTCCGTTACGCTCAGTTGCTTACCAGCATACGGTTTTGACGTTATTTAGTTATTCGGAAACACACAAGGAACTCGACCCATAAGCTGAGAATCCATTCATGGTAAAATTGATAGTGCGTGAACTGAAAGCGGAACGGTTGGATGAACTAATGAAGACCTGGCTTCATCCAATATTGCCGGATCTAATGCGCCCAATACTGATTGCCAAATTTTCTAATCTTCACCTACGCCGTAGTGTCGCTATAGGACACGCTCAGCTGTACGAAGCGGATAAGCAGGCTACGGCGTGGGCAAAAACCCTTTTTCAACTGTAAAAGGGCCTGGTCAGTACTACAAGTTAACTGACGTAACTGTAGTTTTTGATGTTTGTGTCCCACAGATACACTTTCCGTACATATCTCCAGCATATACTTTGTTAGCGTTTTTGGTGTTTTCTCTTACCATGTAGGATATTTCTATATGCCGGGTGTCATTTGCTGTTGTTGCTATCTTAGCCCAACTAGTAGGTTAGATTATCTTTTCTTTTATTACGAGATTTCTAAATTTATATATTTAAGCCTTTGAAAGCCCAACTAACAATACTTTATTCCGGGCTAATCACATTTCAAATTCTTGGAATCGGCAGTACCGTCCAAATGTCAGAATCATTGATGACTTTACGAGCTTGCCTGTCTGGATCATTGTAGATGACAGAACGTGGCACATTTATAAAGAATGTTAAGGTCTGTATTATACTAGTAGCTCCGCTATTAGTATTTTTCCAAAGAAGGCGCATTTTAACCGGATGAATCATGTTTCAAAAGAATGAATAATTTTATGTTATTTCTTGGGAATTTCTTATAGACAACTGGGAGGCGCACCTGTCAAGAAAAGTAGAAGTGTAGGGTGATTTATACAAGTTTGTAGGACAGGAGGGTGGCTCAACTTAGTTGGACTACTAGAAACCTGATGCATTACTTGGATAAACTGAAACTAATAAAATAAAATTTTGTTAGCGCTACAAATTTTGTTAGTACTACAAATTTTTAAAACAATGATTGACCCGTACTTGCCGGGAGGACAAGAGTGGTCCCGGGAGAATACCCCAAGACCCACAGGTATAAAAATTATTGCATACTGAATATCTGAAGTCTGTGCGTTCAAAAATTTTGAAAAATCGGTTCGGTTGTCCGACCAATTGGTTTGGCAGCAAGTTTTCAGTACATTGTTTAATATTTTTCTTCGGGTTATTGCTCGGATGTATATTCGTCTGCACCCTAAAAGTTTTTTCGTTTTCGGTGTCGTTTCGGCAACGTCAGGATACCTAGCGAACCGCCTGTTGAACTAGAGGCTTGGGACCTCTAGGGCTATGAATGTTGTGTCACTATGAGCCGAGGTCGCTCGTCCATGGAGTTCGGCACGGATGTTCACACAAAAATCATTCATGTTAAACTAGTCCGACAAATTCGAGGAACTAAGTTTCCAACCAGCCTTGTCAGAAAGTTTTCGTCTACTATTTTAGAGTGGCTGAGGATAAAAACGACAGTCCTGTACCGCTTATGGCAGGAATCGGCAGACGTCCAAGGGAGCATGTTGGGCTCGTACATTGGAGATTCGTGCAGTGATCTAGTTAAGTTAAGAAGCTAACCGGTGTCGAATACAGAAAACCCGAAGGGGATAAATGTCAACAGAAAATCATCTTGAGTTTGTGTCCACAAAATTACTCGACTGGATTCCCCCCCCCCAAGTTGCGTTAGAACGTCTTGCTCAATTTCAGAGGCGGCCCAACTCCACTATGGTATTTATAAATTTCATTGTTAATATATGATGCTGTCTTTCATACATTTTAATGTTGGTATGTCGGAAGTACATTTGGACATGTGCAATTCTAGCAGTTTTTTGTAGTCAATTCAGTCAAGATCCTATACATAATTTGTATATTTCATGCATCGGCCATATCAAGCCATGTAAGATAAGTACCAAGGTTTCTGCGAATAACAGAACATACTTTATACATTTGTATGATGTTCCTCGCCAGCTTCGTCTGGAAACACAGTTTCATCAATGATAATTAAAAACATAGTTAACTATGTGATATACAAAGTTTAAATTGTGAAAAAATGAACAATGGGACTTTGCTACCCGGAGGTACCGGCATTAATATCGGTTCAGTGCCGAACCGGTTACAATACAGAATGTTATTGTGCGTGCATATTTCAACAGTGTGTTTATGGTAACCTAACGTCTTTACTTATTGAAATTGGACTGAAAAGACTATTTAAATCTTGGGTCTTGAGGACGGTCGATGAGAACTGATATCCCAACATCCCAACACAGCTTCAAAACATGGGAGTTCACCGGCAGTCGTCTACTCTGTCTTGAAAGTTTATCGGACTTCGGTGCTATGTCTTATGTATTTGCATGAACGTGCACTAGCTTTAATAAAATTATATATAGTAGGATTAAGAACCATTTCTAGTGGCTAAACGTGAGCTCTTGCGCTTAGACATTTGCTAGAATAATATTAAATTGATGGCGATTTGGGAAACAAATAAGACGGTAATCAGTCATAACGTTAAACCCGTCACAAAAATGATGTAATGGTAAACCTAAATGTAGTGACTTGAGTAAACCGCCTACATTAGTTCTATTACACTTTCATGCACCTAGTTTAGAATTACATTTCACATCTGCCATATTGATCTATTTGAGTGCTTGTCGCTATTAATGGTGGTACTTCGAATTGCATTCCGAAATTTGTAGTTACGTTGAAAGCTTATCAATGAATATAACAAAAACCTACATCGTAACTAACTCAATTTTCAAATTTAATTTAATAAACGTAAGCTCCTAACTAGGGCAGCTCAACTGGTGGTCTGAAGTAACTACAGAGGGTGATGAATATCAAAATGTCTCAATCGCAGCAGAAAAGGGCAGCGGCCCGTTACAAGTTACCATTAACTAACGTATTTTTCCGTATTAAGCGGAATGCCGATTTAGAGCCAAAACATTCAGTCCCAATAAGCCGGCACTGCAAAATAAGGAGATATATCTGCTTATTTGGGTGCCACCTAATGGAAAAAATGGTACATTGCTAACTTGGTTTCTGGACCACTGAAGCTTAAATCTGCGCAGAGGGACATTGAATGTGGGTAGGGGCCAGCTTAAACATCATTTCCACATAACCGTAGACATCTCCTGTATTCTGTGATATTTGAGGGGGCATGGATGCTACAAGGGTCACGCTCCCTTTGGCTACGCCATTGGTCAGAAAGTACAGCTGATTTTTCTTTGCTTTAAAAGGTTTACTTTACTTTAGCGTCGAAGTTTTCAGTTAAACATGCAAACAAGTTTTCCATTTGCGTGCTTCAGTGTGTAATAAGTAAGCTACGTAGTAAATGTTGAATAATTTGCTTAATAACTCTAAGTCTCGGACTGCATGGACAATAGATCACTTAACTCACCTCGAAAGTTAAGTTAAAATCGCAGTGAAGGTCGAATCTGATTGAGAATGCATTGATCCTATAATTGACGACAAAAGCTTAGGAAGATGGAGAAACTCACACGAAAGTATATATACGACTATGTAGCGCTCAGCCACAATAAGTCATAATTATATATTCTGTTTATTACCCATAGAAGAAAACACAACCATTTATGCAACACTTGTTAGATGTGTATGGAAACAATACATAACGTTAATCCTTTAATGTCTAAATTAATTTATCTGCAGTGCAATTGTTGCCAAAGTCGAGCCGGTTCTAAAAATTGCAATCGGACTGTACGGCATAAGGTATATACGTACGTAAACCACTGAGTTATCTAGGAGCAGCTGATGTTGATCGGTTGCTTTAGAAATCTCGAAAATCAAGCAAATTATAAAAATAAAATGAAAGTGGAATTAATTAAAATATACCAACGTTTGTCTTTACAATACCCAACGCATCGCAAAGCTCGCTGTTCCCGTTTGATAGCACTGGGCATTAATGGGGCAACCATGATATTTAACCATTTTGTCATTCCACAAATATGTTTAATGTATATAGTGAGCTTTTGCAGTGTCTAATTTTGGGTCACATACAAGCAATATTACAACTGGGGCTGAAAAACTTCAAAATTTTCAGTTGCAGGATTAGGTTAACTAAGCTGAAACTTTTATCAATATCAGAGAAATTCGCACTACTCATATCTTGTCCATAGGTACATAGTCATAGGTTTAATAGGAATCTATAAATCTATATACCGAAACAAACGGGTAAACATGATGGTGACATGACAGCGTCAGTAGCAATACACTATATTTCAGACCTTATAAAAACATTAGAAAGTATGTTTGTTCAATCTCATCAAAACTAAGCTGTACGTTTTCTAATCTTACGCATATTATACAGCCCTCCGGGACGTAACCAAAGAGAATGGGCCGTGCTCCCTGCGTAGCATCTGGCCACCCTGAAATACAACAGAAAAGAGAAGATGGCGATTGTGTATGAAAGGTTCATTTATGCGGTGCCTCCCTAGCACATTCGGTGCCCCTCGGTGCAGAAGCTTCAGGCAACGCTCGTGGCAGCTCTTATGGTCACTTTAGCATAATTGAATAAACAATAAAAATATTTCAGTTTCATATTAAATCGAGGTACCAGCGTTGAAATCGCGGTTTGGTTAGGTTTGTCACAATTTATTTTTGCACAAAATAAGAATGTTTTCTGGTGTCACTTCTTTCGGCACAAATTTTAGCAGCTGACAAGATTCAAACATTTCCTGAAGATACAACAATCGTCCGTAGCTAAGGATTTCCTTAGCCATGAAACCAATAGACGTGCGATCGTACATAGTGATTGGCCTGAAATATTAACAGCAGCCGATCTTTAAACTGAACCACCTATGAATATAATCCGTCATCAGAGGCAACGAACTGTTTTTGAACAAGCTCCAATTTATAGGAATAAAAGATTACCATTTCTTGTACTTTTTTACATTTTACCCAAATCAGCATTCAAATTTTAGCGGAACGAATAAAAGTATTTAAAGTTGTCGAGGTCTTTAAATATGCTAGCACCATAACAAACAAGCATGCATATAATATATTACCTGTCAGCTGCCTAGATTGTTCTGATGTCAGCGGCGCCAATCTGGTTAGGAATTTTATATGGCGATGAGGTGGCAGACAAGTGCAATATCTAGCGTTTTCAACATGTTGTACAATATACATATATTACCAATAGTACTTCGTACGGGTGAGGTGGGTGGCTAAAACTTCACCGATTTATTGTCGCCTCGGCTGCTGACGGTCGGTTGCGAACAAAAGCTAAGATAGTAAATGTGTTAGTCTGAGCTGCTTGTTCGTTGTGATTCCATAACAGTGAGTACAGAACGTTTCCATGTTAAAATGGTCCATGCTTTCGGAATTTATACCCTGGTGGAGTGTCGCTTATAAGGACAGGTTTGGTGAGTCGACAGTCCGACATTGTTATCGGATCCACGTTGTAATTGTACGTGCAGCAGGGATATTCAATCTATGCATGCTCTTCATATTTAAAAGTCCGCTAGATGATCACTCGTCATGTTGCGGGTATACATTAAGCTTGGGTTAATCATTAATTAAAGTTCATTACGGCTGTTTCCAAAGCTTTGAGGCCAATTATACTGTTAATAAAAATATGCAAGTCTACTTCCGCAATCATGCAGTCACCAGTCTTAAACAAATGAATTAAAATAGCTATTGGCCAAGGCTCTGGTGCCTTACTCTCCTTCTAATCTAGCAAACATCCGTTGTAACATATCCTATCATTGTTTCAGTAGCCTTTTATCATTGTTTCAGTAGCCTTATATAATTTCATATCCTAAGATTAGATTGCACTAATTGTTGCAAATATGTATCATTACTTTGCAACGCTACACATAAAATTACAGTAAGATAAACGAGTCAACAATAAAAAGTCAGGTTTACATTAATTTACAGCTGCCGCGTCTTGCCTGTCAAACTATTAGACAAACATGGTATCTAGGATGGATGATAATTTGAACGAGTAAACCGTAAACCGTAAACCAAGTTAATTTACACCTTACGGCCGACATTATATCGAATGTTTTGATTACAGCATCAAAATGCCAAAAGCAGCAAATAATAATCCCTCCATAAAACAAGATTATTATTTTTAGCTATAAATCAACAAAATTATATATGTAACAGACGTGAAACTGTTGCATTACGCACTTCCATAACGTAATGCCCATACGACTCCGGCTATCGTAACCTCGAGGGCGGACCTAAATGGTTCAAATTTTTCGCTTCGGGTCAGTCCCAGCAGACTACGCAGCTTAGCAAGCCGCAGGATCGCTTCACAGGATGTGTTCTGATCCCGCTGTACGGGTTGCCCACGTAGCCTAAGCAGTACTACCTTTGAGGTTCCTAGGGAGGTTGCCTCCGTCACATGCTCTCAAGCCAAAGAGACCATACTACTATTCCCTATCATCGTCCAACTGGAAGTGTGTTTTGAGTAAAACTTCCTTTTCTACTTTCCTGAACGGTCTATAATTCGTTTAGCCAGTGGCCCACAGTAGGGTCCGACAAATCCCTAGACGTTTAACGTAGGATTCGCGTGTGATTCCTTATCTCGCGCGTTGAGGGAAGATTTTGTACTTTGAATTAAGTCTTGCCTTATAAATTTTCTAACGAGTCGTACTCACTCATTGATAACACAAATATCGAAATTCGGCGAATCATGCTAAGGTTTGCTTCTTCAATGCGTGTGTCAAACCTGAACGTCGATCGTCGATAGGGATGACGGATTTCAACCCCTTTTGTTACCTATCGCTGTTAGGGTCAATAAAACGCTTGGACACATTGGGTTTGATTTAGTGTATATTGATAAGACAAAATCATATATGGACATGAGTGTATTTGTACGGGATAATACAATAGATACGATGTCAATAGTACGGTACGCTAACAAAAAGAGGGACAGGGTGAAAAGCGGGATCGTACGGGGAGTTATCGCCTTTCTTATGGACCTCTCACAGTTGGTACAAATGACGGCATGAACTAGTAGGCCTTCCTAATGATAGCTGCGCTTACCTTACTGACAAAATGGGACGGTAAAAATAGACAAGCAGCACGAGGCGACAATCAGTTAGTTATCAAGAGGCGCCATTCGACTAACTACTCGGTCGGTACTACAATTGCTATTAGGGGTACTCTGACGAAATAATAAGTTCAGGTAAGCGAAAGGCGGTAAAATAACAGCTACAAACAGGGCATGTAGGACAAGGCGTACATAGGGGAATTGAGGGTTTTGATCTTGCTCATCCTAATCACGACTATGATACATGATACGTGGATATTAGTAAATGAGATAAATTAGCGATTGGATTAACATATAACAAATTATAACAACACAAAACAATGGTACATATCGATGCAAAATAAAATTTGTGAGGTGACCATCGGTACGATTCCTACTTTTCTACGGTGCGACAACGGTACGATATTACTTTTCCTACTCGCATACATACATATGAAGGGTAACCATGGGTATAGGACAAAATTTTCGGCAACTTACAAAGGTACGTCTGGTTAAATCTGACTCCAACTTTCTATGAGACTATGCTTCAAGCAAGGTAACGAATATGCGAAATTCGAGCCTAAATCGATGCTCGTTTGCAACCTTAACGACTACAAAACGGACGTTGGTGTCGTCGAACATAAGCCAAAATAAAATCAAATTAGGCCGGGTAAACTATCTCATGGGCGGTTCATGGGTCCCGGTAAATGGAGGTTGGGACCGAATTTTCTAACTTTTCAAGATTTTCCTTAATACAAAATTATAGCTAAAATATTCTGTGTTGTGTACATTAACTGTACTTTATCAACACTAGGCATTTTGATATTTTGGTTTGACTGCCGAATGTACACATTTTTGAGAAGACGCTGGATCAAGCCGGATACAGGGAAAAGTGATAAGTCATCAATTTCAAGTGTAAATCGAGGTTCGCTCGAAACCTTCGTTCACGCTTGGCTCAGCGGTACAATGCTCTACACTCTTGCCAAAAAATGTGAATATACCACGAAGGGTATAGAAAAGAATCCCCTAAAATCTGAACTCAAGGGAGCAAATTAGAGTATTTCGCGTCCTAATACAAGACGGTTCGGTGATGCTGGATTCACACAATTCATAAACTTGGTCAGGCTATTGGAGAGCTCCAAATAGACTCTTTCTAATATTACGAAAGGGTTGAAGACGTTACCTTAGCCTTCAATGTCCACTGCTAATATGAGTGGGTAAAATAACCCGGTGTTCGGCGGTAATTCAATCAAAAGGTACTGCTCTAGAACTGGATGCAGGTCTAATAGCTTACAAGTGCATCGTATGCTAATTGTATCGATCAATTGGGACGAAAGTTCGTGCTAATTTGTCAGTTTGCTTGTACGGGTCAACAAACGTTTGGTAAATTCATTGCTTCGTCATATGACAGGTTTCCTACGTTTGAGAATTAAACACTTGCTCAATTCTTGATCAATGACCCAAGCTCTACGCTTAAGCGTGCAAATAGGCCACTGCCGAGAGGGATGAGCCTCGTTGGGGCTATTCCTAATTTCTATAAGGTCAGGCGAGCTGACAGGCTTAGCCCGCTTAGTAAATTTCCCTAATTAATCGGATGTCTTAACTCAAGTTCCGTGACGCGGAAATTGTTCTCAAACGATCGGATCGCTCAATGTTGCTACTACGTAACGGTACGAGTGAAAGGTGTGGGACAGATTCGGGTACGTCTCTGATCTACGATGCAACCAACAAAGTCTACGAGTCCGATTATTTGATGCCAATTAGGTGGCTATACATTATCATTGTGCAAATTTCATGCCATCTTCAGGGCATAGAGGCAGTAGTGAAAATTGTATTCAGATGCCTACAAATTTGTCCGAAGTTAGAGCTATAATTAGCGATGCCTCGTAGGTCATCAATGCTATCCTAAACGCACTAAAGCCTATGCTATTTCGACTGGAAAACGGCTCTCGAATAGAGCTCTATTTGGTACTAACATTTAATTAGTGTTCCTGGCGGTTACTACTTGACGAAACGAATCGGTAAGTGGTAGACCCGGTTGTCAGTACAACCGTAACAAATTTATTACCTGAATTTCGCTCGGTATGCATCCTTAGATTGCTCGGTTTCCTTAATTTCGACCTAGGTTCTTAGTCTAACTCGATAGAGACTGGGGAAAACCTATAATTTGCAATATCTCGATGATTTATCATTCCTTCTCTGTGAAACTTTGCACAGGGCTGGGTTCGACCTTATTTATCGATTTATTAGGACCGGGTCAATGGTCCTCACAAAAATTGGTCTGTCGGGCCGCGACCCGGTAGACTCGATATTGCGTCCAGCGATATCGATAACTTCAAAATACAAAAATATTGACACTCCCTATGCGAGGCATCAACACTAGAAAAATTAATGTTTTCATTCGACCGACCAAAATGTGTGCAAAAGCAAGACCAAAACCTACTTACGAAAGTAGTGAAAATCTATTAAATTCGAGTCGACTCGGAGCGACTTTTGCGTTGCCCGGGTCCATGAGTTTTTTACAAATGACTTTTGAACGGGCCACGGCTTTACCGTGTTTAGTAGCGCGGATGAAAGGCCTAACGGGCCTCCATTGGTATAATAAAAATCGTCAAAATTTCTCGAAGGAATTTTGAATTATAAACGATTGAAAATTTAGTTCAGGGCGAGTCTCTGTTAGCTCGCGGGGTTTGGGATTCCGACTCGATAATGTTGAATTTTAAAGTAATATTAGGAGCGGATATGCTTACGAAGAAACAGCGAGGGTTTCAACAAAATTCCTGGAGAGGACCTTAAGATATTAGAAATCTGCGTTTACGGCGGGGCAAGCCCCTTCAGGGTCGTCAGGTTTTTGATTCCGATGAAATGTTTGAGGATTTTTATACGTTAAACCGATAGCTAGGGTCAAATTTCAGCTCAATTCCTGAAGTAGTTCTTAAGATATGTCAAAATTGCACTGAAAATGAGCAGTCTCGCTCATAGGGCGTTGAGTCTGTATACCTAATTGTGGTTCGATACAATTTCTCAGCTCATTGTCGACATCTACAGCACTACTGACATCCTAATAAAACCTTGACAAAGTTCCTACAATGTACAGTTTTGACTTGGGTTCCCACTATCAAAGTATCAAAGCATGCAGACGAACTCATGTCCAAAGAAATCGTGACACGAATAAAATCTTGAGTAAAAATCACTTATTAACACATAACGTGAATAACCTGACCAAAGATGATACGGAGTTCCGTTGCTAATGTTCAACCAAAAAGTCGTTTATTTAACCTCGGTCGGCTCATGGATGATATCTTAGTTATTAACTCAACTCAGGAAATCATGTAAAAACATATCTATACGCAAGCGTCGCGTTACTTTAGGCCTTAACTCGATGACCGAGGGAGGTTCAGCATGACTTCGCAAATTTAACTGAGTTGTGTGAGTGGCTCAGCACGGCTACGGGTGTGAGGGACAATCTAGGACGTGCAAAACTATCATGTAAATAACATTATGTACAGTTAGTCCAGGGAGGCTTACGCTTAGGTCTAATCAATACAAACTCCTCAATACTATCTTAACTACTCTCGGGGCTAACCCTATCTAACATCAGTAGTACTCGGTGGTTACAGTAAGCCTCCCTGTCCACACTTACAGTCTTGGGTAAAATCATTCGCCGTCCATCGCCCGTCAAACCATTAGCAAGATCGAAACAAAACGAAAAGCCAAGTAAAAGCAGTAAGAGGTGATCAAAACCGTTGACAAAAGAATAAGCGACAGAGGCGGTATGCAAAACGACCGTACTCTGCACTCCCGAAGTCAGACTGAACGCTGCATAGCTCGAGTGGCTCTGCTTAAATGGTGTCATTTCCAAAAATTTGAATTTGATTGATGGCCGAATTAAAATTGCTTGGTCAGCACTTTTGGGACGATTTGACCCCAAAACTTAAACCTTAAAGTAAACTTTATTATCAGTCCGAATTTCCACAAATTTCGGGACAATTTTATATAATTCAAATGATTTATAGTCATTTTATATAAAACTTCTATGAAATTATAGCAAACTTTAAGGAAATTTCCAATAAACTATAAACTCTCATATGTGAGCCGTGATTGCTTGAGAAATACTCGCCTGAGCCATCTTGCTATAAAACTGGTTGCAACTTCTAATATAAACTCTACTAAGCTTGATGGGGTCAAGCTTATTTATTTAAGAACGCCGCTACTTGGTTCGTCCTGACAGCTTTTATATAACCTTCAAATCAAAATATATCAAGTCATTTATTTAAGCAGTACACATCGTCCGTCAACTTTCATATTAAGCTAAAAGTAATGTAGTACTAAATCAATCTGGAGAGGTCAAATTTGTTCGGTTAAAGACACCGATGCTTTATTCGCCTTGACAGATATAAAATTAGTTTTAAATTCGCTATTAAGTTTATATAAAACTTTAATTTAATCTGATCTTTACTCAATGATAAGAAACTTTCTAAAACTCAGATATTAACCTGAAACTTTATATAAAATTCACTATAATATCGAACTACTACGGACAGGTTTGTTTAACGTTTTAGATGTGTAACACAAATCTTCAATTTTATATTCTCTTATAATATTAATGTTGACGGGTGGTTGGTACCCCGAACAAGCGATGGAAATTGCTAATGACAAAGAGGGAAAGAGGGCGCATCTCGACTTCACTCTGCATTACATACACCGTAAATTTTGACAATAATAACAAACAAAATGTCACTAAACTTTCCAAGGGGAGCAACAAAAATCCCGTGTTAAAAGAAAATGACTTATTTACATATATAGATTTATCTATAAATATATCTTTAACCTAGAAACCACAAACCAGCAAAATTCTGAAAACAAGCCACATAACCATGTTTGTCGTAACATAGGTAAGCGTTAAGATTAAAGACATGACGATAAAACCCAATATTGCGCAATAATCTTCACTACGGTAGGCTTAAAACTATACCAAGTGATGTACATGAAACGTCATTATTCAACATTCCCGGCATTAGCGACAGGGTGTTTATAACATCTATTAAGCACTAGTCCCTCGTCAACACACCAAAATGTTCAAGGTATCCGGTTTCAATTTTGTATCCAACTGCTTTCTACATATTTCAACCGTAATTATCTACAATTTGGATAAAAATACCTTTCAACAGTTGACGAAGCGTTATCTCCCGTCTCACAGCTCGCGATTTCAGACGAAGACATGAACTTATTTGAGTTACCAGACGATCCATTCGAAGCATCGTCTATTCCACAAGTTGCCCAACTACAAATTGCAGTTAGTACGTCAAAGTCATTAATCGAAAGTGGAGAGCTGTTCGTCACAAAGTTTTGAGCAACGTAGTTTTCCCAGTCACATCGGTGGTGGCAACAAGGAACAGCTAACAACGCATCGAATCTGTTTTTATAATAAAGTACATAATGTTATCAGCAATAATGGGTCACCATATACTTGAATTACGGAATATACTCAACATCATCAAAAATAAACGACAGCTGCCAGCCGACGTCGCAACAAATTTGGCATTTGAGATGAATAGGCGTCCGCACCATACAGGGGGAGGGATCCCTAAAATTTTTTAACTCTACCTAAAATTTCGGCGGTTCTCTCAGGCAAATTTCGACTTGCAAAGGGGAAAACCCACTACTCCGCAGGTATTTTGAGGTGACACTAGTTATGACCGTCCTAATCAAAACGGTTAAAGAAAAACTCCATACTACTGGCTATTTTTCGACTTCATGGCAAAAGACATGAAGAATGATAGCAAAATGAAGTAGGGAATGCAGAAATACACAAATATATGGAATAAAACGATACACATGTCACAACGGAATGAAAAACGCGATAAAATGTAATTACGGGATTCCAGTTAACTTGGAGAAATGCTTTAAATCAGCTAAAATGGGGGATTCTCAGACATCTACAACTCTAAAGATTACAGACGGGGGAAACGCAGCTAAAAAACTCCAGGTACAATTTGGTATTGTGGAATAGAAAAGTTAAAAATTAAAAAAAATGACAAAAATGACATTGGTCGAAAAGCAAGAGTAACTAAGCAGCGTAATATATACACAAATATCTCCGAAACACATACTATACATTTTCATAGTTTACAATGTTCGCGCCGAATACTATCTGGGCTCTCCATTGACTGAAAACCTTGGCAGGGGCTATGAACCGGGTTCCCCCAGTACCGAACCAGGCGCGCCCAATTTTGCCAACGGCCATTCTGCCACGAGAAAAACGGTTAAAAACACGTCGGAAACGCTCCCAAACCGTGTTTGATGAAGATAAAAAGCTATTTTGAAACAAATTTTGACAAAATTTTTGGGTTCAATAACGGGATTTTAGTATAAATTTTGATCAAATCTTATGTCGTTTAGGGGTGTTTTTACGGTTATATTTTAGATTAGCTTTGTTGCCTATATAAAAAGTATGAACATATGTACTTTTCACAATCTAAAAATGTAAAAATCTGCCTCATGCTGTGAAAGTTACGTATTAGCAGCCAAAACATTATATTAACGGAGTTAACATATACCTGACCGAGTTCTTCGAGCTGTTTTCAATAGCCCTGATTGCAATATCTAAACAATGAATTATCAAATACTGTAAAAGCAACAATTACTACTAGTACCTCGCAAGCGAGGGTGAAACGGAGAGAGTGTGGTTTCATCAAGTGGTAATTTCGTGAAATCGCTTGTAAATAGAGTTTTTGTGTGTGATGTTTAAACTACACCAGCACCTTTGTAACCCTATTACCATTGAGAACCCTAAAACCTCGTCAACCCTAAACCCATCGAAAACAACTGAAAACGCACAAAGTATTCATGCTAATCTTTAAATAACCAAACCATTCTATCCAGCGTACCGAAAAACCTATTCATAGAACATTTTTCAAGCCCTACACGCAATACATAACCAATACAGTGAAGACAGACTACATTATATTCTTGGGATCCGGTTGACTGACCCTAGACCCATTGAAAACATGAAAAGGCATTAAATGTTCGTTCTGAACTCTAAATCACCAAACCATCGAATTCTGCTTAGCGAAAAACCTACATAGACCATTCTTGGTGCTCTGCACACATTGCATAGCCAAAAAATGAAAACTATCTACATTTTAGAAATCAGGTTCGTCGCCCATAAAACCTTTGAAACCCCATAAAAAGGTAAAATATAGTCCAGTTAGACTTTAGATAGCAAATCCATCATATACAACGTTTTATTAACGTAATAGGAAATCACTGTAATGTAATAAACACCCAATAGTATCACGAAAATTTAAAAATAATTATTTCTGGCAAATGGTAGATCTACCAAATGCGGCCCCACAGCGGCCTAGAAAGTGGTCCCACAAAAAGTTTTATCAGCGAAACTCGATGAGCTGATCCTATATAGTGGTTTTTCGATGCGGAGCCTGGGTCGCGAGATATAGGCTGCGAAGCACTGGTACCCGTATGGCCAGATTTACAAAAGAACCCATAAAAACCTGTTTCGTTGCAATTTGGACCCTGAAGATAGGGCTGGAGCTCTTCGCGTTCAACTAAAGGGCGCATCCTCATCATTTTTGCTATCCAATAAAAACTTGTTGCTAATAATTATTGCTATAAATTGCTTCCGTAAACTGACAACTTAGTGATGGCGGTGAATAACAAGAATCCTGGGAAGATACATTTTCATCAATAATTACACGCAAAAACATCGAGATGTTTAACATATTAACCGGCTGAGGTGAGGTATTTGTTTTTACTTCTAAATAGACACACCTGTTGCAGCGCCACATAAGTGCTTCCATAGCGCCACACGATGTTTACTTTCCGCGATAGGATTGACTTTACCTTAAACAACTAAACGTGATGTCACAAGCACAAGGTTGCACTGATAATAGCAACGCGCTATATCTGTGATTTTTCGAAAGATTGGAATTAATCTAAGATTGCAATAACAAAGTATTATCAGAATGTGATAGTTATGTCACACGACGTTATATTATTATATTTCATGGCTTTTGGCGTTTGGATTGCACGTAATTTTGTCTGGTACAGCTTTGAGGCGCATATATATTTTATTGTGCAAAAGTTCGCTCAATGAGCTATGCTTTTTATTTGTGGCATTTAAATAGGTGTAATTACACTCCTTTTATAAAAATAAATGATGCAGGAACTAAATACACATAACAGTAGCATAATGAGCAACTCTCGGCGGTATTAGATGTAATTACACATTCACAGTGTTCTAAGCTTCAAGTTGCGCTATGCCAATAAATCATACTGTATTAGCATGGTGCTCGGTTAGCTCTATTAGCGTTCATTACCCTGCCATCAACTACTATCATGGATAACAGCTACCACTATGCGACACAAGAATATTAATAGGATAATAAAGATTTACTTGTTTCCGCAAAAGACTTTAATTTTGAAACGCTATCGGTAAGTGACAAAAATGTCTCCTTTTTACAAGCATTATTCTGCGTAACCTGCATATCGCTTAACATGATTAGACATATATTTACAGAACACGAAACATTCGCTTAAAAAAGCCACACCACGCACAATATAAGTAAACACCGCTAAGTCAGCCCGGCTGGTTAATACAGAAATATCATAAACTGATTTTACAATGCCTAACATTGCGTTAAATTGGATGTGTTTCATTTATTGTTGCTCAATCCAACGTGGACACACTACAACTTTTGAAATATATAATTTACAGTCGACATGCTATAGTACTGACCATAAGTGACTTTCGCTTTACGAGCGAACAAGTAGCGACCGATCAACAGGCAAATTATAAAATTTCATTTCAAAATTGTATTTCCCATGGGCAAGTAGTGCGCCAGCAACGGAAGAACAATAACCGAGCAGCGATCAATTATTGTGGTGAGTACTATATGAATACGGCCCACTTATGGTTTAAGCTAAGATTTAGTCTGCTGGCGTTGGCGTTAGCATCTACTGCTTGCGCGCGATACAATTGTTTGCACAGTGATCTGTTAGTCATTGGAATGTGCAATAAAGAAAGATTAAAGTTCGTAAAAGATAGAAAACAATGTTGCAATTAACGCAAACCAACGGCGTCAAAAATAGAAAAGAACGCAAAAAAATAGAAAATGCTATAAAGCTATTAACTCGCAAGCGATGGCGAAAGAGACCGAGCGTGGTTTCTTCAAGTGGTCGTTTTGTGTCATCAGCATGTAGCAGGCCTTGTGTTATATGTATATACTACACTAAAACCTCTGTAACCCTGAACCTATTCAATATCCTAAAACCTCGTCGACTCTCAAAAACACCTAAAACAACATGAAACCGCACGAAATATTCATGCTAGTCCCTAGGTAAGAAAACCGTAGTATCCGGCTTGCCGAAAAGCCTATATATAACACATTCAGCATACCCTGCAGTACATATCCAGGATATTGAAGACAGACTATATTCTGGCAACCGGGTTCATTGATCCTAAATTCATTGAAAACACATGAAAAGGCACGAAATGTTCATGCTGAACTCTAGATAACAAAACTATTGTGTTCAGCGTATAGAAAATTTTCAATACCCTAAACGCAATATATAACCATACAAAATGTTTCATTTAATGAAGAATCACTACATTTCGGAAATAGGGTTGGTCCACCGTAAAACCCCTGAATATCCATACAAAGGTATAATAATTGGCAAGCTGGACTCTAAATCCAAAACCGTCGTATGTATACTAGTTCATAACTTAATAGATACTCATTGTATGGTAAAAACACCCAAGAACATGCCAAAATTTTAAAAACCAATATTTCTGGCAAAGGATCGGCGAACCGTATTCAGGCGCACAGGGACTTAATGAGCTAGATTTGGATGTCTCGGTTTTTCAATACGAAGCCTGTGTCCCCAGAGTTGAAAGAGAACCCTTAAAATCATGTTTTTACAATTCTGACCCCAAAAGATGGCCGAAGCTTTAACTAAAGGGCACCTCCTTATCACGTTTGCTGTCAAATAAAAAATTTCTCGAAATCAAACTACCCCCGGGCGTCGCAAATTCTTCAGAAGTGGAGGGATTAGTAAAAAAGTGGCGGCGGTCGTCTACAATCATTTTGTTATAACCCCGACAGTTAATTATTTGCACGAAAATGGGAAGCGCCCCATTTGAGACGCCCCTGCATCCACCCGAAGATGAGTTATGCATGTTAGAAATTGACAAAAATAAGTTTTTACGATCTTTCCCCCTAACGCCCTCAGTGGAAACTCAACTCGCTTCGCTCGCTCCGTTTCAATAAAATCAACAAGAACATACTCAAATCCACATGTTCAATTTCAGATCGGATACGAAGAAAATTCAACGACGATATTTCAGCCATTGCTCGGTTTTCAAACTATTAAATTAAATAGTGTAAAATAGTAATTATTTAACATCGTAGCTCTACTAAGCGACAGACATTACAGGCATATGACTGCTAACGTTTATTGCATGTCATTCCATTTTGAAAAATTAGGCATTTAAATTCTTTTTCTGGGAGGACATAAAGCTAGTTTTTGTATTGTGAGAGACTACTATTACCACAAGAATATAAACTTCTAATGCAAAGATAGATTCACTGAAGTATCATCAAATCTCCAATGCACAAATCGTTGTTCGCTAGCAACACGTTCGGGAAGTTAAAATTTTATAGTTTAATTTTCTTTGCTCGCAGCTCGCTCGCTCGTAAGGCGACAGTCAATATATGTGGCGCGTACTATAATTTCTGTTACAATAGCAACAATGTAATGATCCATTGAAACCTAAAGCACTTCAGTTGTAGTGTTCTTCGGTCCTTTCATCAACCATAAATTATAGAAATAAAATGTCTTCTATTACCAATTGATTCAAAATGCTTAAGCAAACCGACAAAACAATGTGTAAGATTATTTGAAAGCTGTTATATGCTTTTTACGGTATTTATATTAGTTACATTGTTACTTTATATTGTATTTATGATGTTACGGTATTTTAGTTATATTTGTCAGATGCTTGTTTATTGTACGGTATTTCTGCACAGGAGCGTTAAATATAACTGTTGAAAGTTTCGAACAAAAATAACAAAAAACATTGATTTCCCGCTCTCTAAAATCTGAGATCTGAAATTTGATCCAGATCCAGAGATAGTGGGCACAGACCAGACAGCTAAAAACTTATTTTTATTAGGGATACCTAAGTATTTTCTATGCCGCGGTGATATCACATTAAAATTGTAAATTATACGAAAGTGCAGCAATACCTGAGTACAATAATTGTAAATTATTGATGAATTATTCTGAAGTGGTTAAATTTTAATTAAACAACAATAATTATTATTGTCCAAGGTTTTCCTAGTATTTTGTTAGTATTTTTACACACATCCCAGTGTAAATTTTATAAACCAGATATGTAGCATTTATAAATTTTAATGTTTCGGGTCTGCATGCACTCACCGTTACCCATGTTGAAAATCTGGAAAATCAGGATGATGTGTATTTAATAAAATTTCATATGAAATTTCATCTTTGATAGAAGCAACAACACAAATAACTAAAAATTTTCCCATAGTGATAAATTATATAAATTTTATCAACCGCTAAACACGCTATTATAATAGTTAATACTTCCATACCTTTCCACGCGAACCAGACTTTTCAATGAGAACATATCTACAGTTTCGTAAATGCTTTGTTGCAAGCGCAATGTGATAGCTTAATCTCGCTAAAATATACTTAGAGCTTAATATTTTTTTAAATTCAAAGAGAAAAATGATTAAAACCAAAATACTTCAGCAGCATGTATTTTGTCGATTATTGTTCATGTTTAGGACTATTGTGGAGCCATAAGGTTCTACAACATACAAGGCTTCCAGAAACAAGATTGCCTGTCAGCTTAATCTAGCTAAAATATACTTAGAGCTTAATGTTTTTTAAAATTCAAAGAGAAAAATGATTAAAACCAAAATACTTCAGCAGCATGTATTTTGTCAGTACTTTGCTTTCATGTTTGGGCTATTGTGAAAAGTTTAGCATTTCTCACGACATACAAGGCTTTCCAGAAACGAGTGCCTGGCAGCTTAATCTAGTTAAAATATACTTAGAGCTTAATGTTTTTTAAAATTCAAAGAGAAAAATGATTAAAACCAAAATACTCCAGCAGCATGTATTTTGTCAGTACTTCGCTTTCATGTTTGGGCTATTGTGAACAGTTTAGCATTTCTCACGACATACAAGGCTTTCCAGAAACGAGTGCCTGGCAGCTTAATCTAGCTAAAATATACTTAGAGCTTAATGTTTTTTAAAATTCAAAGAGAAAAATGATTAAAACCAAAATACTCCAGCAGCATGTATTTTGTCAGTACTTCGCTTTCATGTTTGGGCTATTGTGAACAGTTTAGCATTTCTCACTACATACAAGGCTTTCCAGAAACGAGTGCCTCGTTTCGACTGAAAATACACGAAATATAAAGCAAGCAAAATAGCGGCATAAACATTATTAAATGAAGAAAACGATGAAGAAAATATTCACTGAAACGTGCATTTCGCAGGTCATCCAAAAACAAGGTCAACTCATATCCAATTAAAAATAACACCAAACTATCCAATAAAATATTATACAAACTCAGAATGCATCGTACAAGTTCTAGGTTGAAATAAGAGCAAAAATTTTTTGGCTAATCGTTGGTGAACAATTCGCAGCTAGCAGCTGTTCCATTGCTATTTGTAAATTTTTCACGAGTTTATGCCAAAAGTTTGCCTTGATTTGTGCCCGAAACTGTAATCCCGAATTGAGACTTAACATTTTTAGTTCTTCAATTATTGCTATCACGCATCCATTATATGATAAAAAGCTGAATATTCCAAATATTACACTGTTCCATAGAATTTTATGCTCAATCAAAGAGAAGCTACATTTGCGTATGGAGTTACCTTAGGATTACGTCTACAGGTCTAATGCACCCAGTATGCTCATAGAAAAATAACAACATTATTGCATTTTTTCTTCAATGATTAGGTTTACAAGCTATAGAATTAATAAAGATCTTGGCACAAAAGCACACTGACTCAGGATTTTTGCAGAACGTTTGAATTTTGGACCATAAGCTACATTTGCGTATGCAATTACCTTAGGATTATGTCGACAGGTCTGATGCACCCATTATGCTCGTAGGAAAATAACAACATTATTGCATTCTTTCTTCAATGATTAGGTTTACAAGCTATAGAATTAATAATGATCTTGGCACAAAAGCACACTGCCACGAGATTTTTACAGAACATTTGAATTTTGGACCAGAATCTAAACATTTTAATATTTAAAGCA